>ML410045.1:0-42657 GCA_005239525.1 Nicotiana knightiana | reverse complement strand
ACTGCATATGCAATCATGGATTAATCATCAATAATCAACTAAGAATTCAAACTATCAAAAAATTGAGATAGTGAATCAGAGCAAAAAAATATCAGATTTCATTGATAGAGAGAATAGTATTCTGCCAATATCCACAAATTGAAACAAAAACAGTTAAACCATGAGCAACAAACAAAAAATTATGAATCTGGGTCACTGAAAGTTCCAAGCAGGATAAGAAATTAAGGCTTGGACGAACTGTAGACCTGGTTCATTTAGCGAAGATGGATGGTTCAGCAGACTTAGAAACAGATGAAGACTTCTTTAAGGAAGTCTTGGCTTTCTTGAGCTTAGGGGTCTGAACCTCTACCTCTGCCACTTTTTCACTTTGATGGACCAAGTCCATCTCATCCACTTCAACAGCCTCAATAGGCTCAACAACCTTTTCTTTCCCTTTTTCCACTCTTTTCTTCTTACTCTCCTCTAAAGCTCTCTTCAACTCATCCTCACTTTGCTTTACCTTGCTCCTTGTAGTTCTTCCTCTTGGAAGAGAAATACTAGAAGTCTCAAAAGGAGCAGCTTTTCTTTTCTTACCTTCTCTTGATGTTCCAGACGTTTGAGCTTTAGGAGTTCTTTTCTTCTTTGGATTGTAATTATCGCTTAACATTTTCAGCAGATCCGCCAGGGTTTCCTAAATAGATGAACCAGGTTCATCTGTATGCTTTCCTAAATTTACTAACCCTTCAACGGTTTCTCCTGATTCACTTCTCCCTGCGTTCTTGCTACTTTCTTCCTCCTTTTCTAGCTCAACACCACAGATAGCCATTTTTACAGATTCTTGCCCTATTCCCCTCTCTTCACTCCTTAATCCCTCTCTCTTTTTCTTTTTTTTTCAATTTTGTTTTTACCACCTCTTCTTCTCGTCTCCGGCGGGTCCACATCCTTCACAGACCCGACCAGTATGAACCTGTTTTCTAAGTTTTTCAGCAACATCAGTGATGATCTCAGAAGAATGGTTTGGGACAGATGTTACCTGAGTCATCAAAAATTTGGGAATGGTTTTGTAAGGGAGTGGATGTCTTGAATGAAATTTTAGTTTTGAATTGACGATTAAGANCATTAGTGATCAGTGACTCATATCAAAACATGGCATAAGAGTATACTTTTTACAGTATGAGACTGAGAAATTGTTAATCTGATTATTTACACCAGTTTCAGACTTTTCTAGGCAATGTTTTTCATTTTTTTCATGTTTTATTTTTTCAATCAAGTGATTTTAATCATCCCTAATTCAAGCATGTTTCTCTCAAAATGCTCCCTACTCAGTGCTTTAGTAAAGATATCTGCAATTTGTTGATTAGTAGCACAAAATTCAATTGAGATCATTCCCTTTTCCCTTAAGAACAAGGTACAATCAATTTTGCCTCGTTTGTACCCATGTTCTAGCAGGAATTTTGATAATCATTCGTACCATGCTCTTGGTGCTTGTTTGAGACCATATAGAGCCTTGTCGAGTTTGTATACGTGGCCAGGTGACTCCTTGCTTTCAAAACCTGTACGCTGCTTGACAAATACATCTTCCTTCAGATAGCCATTGAGAAAGGCACTCTTAACATCCATCTGATGAAGAGTGAATTCCATGTGTGCAGCAAATGCTATAAGAAGTCTGATTGCCTCCAGTCTTGCCACAGGGGCAAAGGTCTCATCATAGTCAATTCCTTCTTCTTGACTATACCCTTGAACAACTAATCTTGCCTTATTCCTTGTAACAGTTCCATCCTCATCGAGCTTGTTCCTGAAGACCCACTTGGTGCCAATCACTGATCTGCCTAGTGGCCTGGGTACCAAGTGCCATACTTGAATTCTTTCAAACTGATCCATCTCTTCTTGCATGACATATACCCAATCAGCATCTTGTAGGGCTTCCCCAGTGTTCTTTGGTTCGATCATGGATATAAAGGCATCAAACACACACATATTTTTCAAGGATGATCTTGTTTTGATTCTGGATGCCAAATCTATTATGATGTTCTCAAGAGGGTGAGAACTCTGATATCTGTGTGGTTTAATTACCAGTTGTTCATTCCTAGACGATTCCATGGTGTCTTGTTGCTGTGGAGCAGGATCAGGGCCAGGTTGCATATGTTGAATTCCCCCTGTCATGATGCTTGGGGTAGTTGAACCTGGTCCATCACCTGTTCCACCTTCCATGCTTGCTTCAGTGTGATCACTGCTTCTTACCAGTCCAAGCTCCTCATCTTCAGGTTCCTGTCTCTCAGCAAGAATGTTAGTTTCATCAAAGACAACATGTATACTTTCTTCTACACACATAGTTCTTTTATTATACACTTTATAAGCTTTGCTATGTGATGAATATCCCAAGAATACTCCCTCATCACTTCTGGGGTCAAATTTTCCTAGGGAATCTTTGCCATTATTATGTACAAAACACTTGCATCCAAAAGCCCTAAAGTGGGATATGTTGGGCTTTCTCCCTTTAAGTAATTCATAGGGAGTTTTCTCTACCAGAGGTCTGGTCATGCATCTATTGATTATGTAACAAGCAGTGTTTATTGCTTCAGCCCAGAAGCTGTGAGGTAGTTTGCTAGATAGAAGCATGGTTCTTACCATGTCTTCAAGAGTTCTATTTTTCCTTTCAACAATCCCATTTTGCGGTGGGGTTCTAGGAGCAGAAAAGTTATGATTAACACCATATTCATCACAGAACTCAGCAAACTTAGCATTCTCAAATTCAGTACCACGATCACATCCTATTGATGCTAGTTGATGTCCTAATTGATTTTGAGTTTTCTTGACAAATGAGGTGAACATATCAAATGCTTCATCCTTAGATGCCAGGAATAAGGTCCAAGTGAACCTTGAATAATCATCAACTAGCACCATCACATATCTCTTACCACCTCTACTCAGAGTTCTCATAGGACCACATAGATCCATATGAACCAGTTCCAACGTCCTGGTGGTATTGACTATTTTATTACTTTTGAAAGAGGACCTTACTTGCTTCCCCCTGGCACATGCCTCACAAACTTTGTCTTCCTTGAACTTAATGTTAGGAAGTCCTACCACTAAGTCCTTAGAGACTAGTTTGTTAAGCTGAGTTAGACTCGCATGACCAAGTCGTTTGTGCCACAGGAGGGGATCACTGTCCAACACACTTAGGCAAGTGAGTTCATTTTCAGACAGTGTGGACAAGTCTATGACATAGATGTTATTCATTCTTTTTCCCTGCAAAACAATCTTGTCAGTAAGCAGGTTAATCACAAAACATTTTGTGGAAGTAAAAGCAACCAGGTTACCTCTGTCACACAGTTGTGATACACTGATCAAGCTATATTTCAAGCCATCTATTAGATACACGTGTTCATGGATCGTGTTTCATCCTTACCTACCTTACCAACCCCAATGATTTCACCTTTCTTTCCGTTTCTAAAGGAGACATTTCCTCCTTTGAGACTTTCAAGTGAAAGGAACTGTTCCATGTTCCCAGTCATATGCTTTGAGCAGCCACTATCAGAATAACAAATTTGACTTCCTCCTCTCACTTGAACCTCTGGTTCTTCATATGATTCCTCATCAGATTCTCCAATTGACATGAGCGCCTGATTTTCAGTCTCCCCATCTTCTGATTCCTCATCTGAACTTTCTCCCCAAGCAGATACCATAGCCTTTGTTGTGGTTTTCTTGGGTTGGACCTGTTCCTTCTTCCTATTCCTTCTCTCGTGTCTCTCCTTTTTCCATTCTACTTCCCACTAAGGACAATTTTTGATGAGATGGTCAGTCTTACCACATTTATAGCATCCCTCGTTGGTTGGCCTTTCTGGGGCTTTTGCTTTGTTGTAGTTTGCTCCTCTAGAGATTCCCTTCTTCCTCATGAGAAAGTTTCTGAATTCTTTGGTGATCATGGTCATCTCATCATTCTCCAGATCTGCTCCCTCAGTGATTTTTACTGCTAAACTCCTCTCCTTCTTTAGACCATCCATCTTCATTGTCTTCCTTCTTAGTTCATAGGCAGTGAGGTTTCCAATCAGCTCATCTAATCTCAGAGTCCAATCAGCTCTTCTCAATCCTGTCCTCTTCAAGAATAACTCTTCCAAGAGACTTCAGTTCATTAGTCAAGGTTGTGAACCTTGTGTACGTCTCTTGGATAGTCTCTCCTTATTTCATAGTGAAGTTTTCATACAGAGTATATAGTAGAGTACCTATTGACCTTTTTATCTGAGGTGTTCCTTCATGGGCTACTTGCAAGGTATCCCAAATCTCTTTGGCAGTGGTGCAACCTTGGATTCTACTGTACTCATCTGGACCTAGTCCACACACTAGCCACTTTTTGGCCTTTGCATTCTTCTCCCATTTCTTCAGATCCTCAACAGTGAAATCAACTCTAGTCTTTGGTATATCTATACCTTCAGAAGTCTTCACCATGGTATCTAGAGGACCATCAGTGACTACGTCCCAGAGTTAATAGTCTTCTCCAATCAGGTTGTCCTTCATCCTATTTTTCCTCCAAGAGTAATACTGGCCATTGAAGAGTGGTGGCCTTGTAGTTGATTGACCTTTCCAATTCCAGGTGGTGCACTCATCTTGATGTTCTCCAAGGTGTTAGCCTTTCAAGGATAACCCGCTCTGATACCAATTGATATTTTAGACTTCAATACCACACAAGAAGATAGGTTACTTTGTGTGGTACCCAATTTTCGAGTGCTGTCTCAGTAGAATAACCTGGTTCTTCTTCGTGTTCCAACTACTACTGTTGCGGAATAATAAAAAGCAGTAAAGTAAAAACACAAAGATTTTTACATGGAAAACACCTGGCTCAAAAGGTAAAAAAACCACGACCTACTCCTCAGTACGATTTGCTCAAACTCTTCACTAAAACTCTAAGCCAAACGAACTTACAAAATAAACTCTTTTTTAATCCTAAAGATGAACTCTAACCCTTTGTAGTAACTAGACCCTTGCTAATTTCTACACACCTCGAGTTAACTCTAACTTGATCAATACGTACCTATTACAATTGCTTCTATGAAAGTTGAAAAGATGCAATATTAAAAACTCCTATTACAACAAACTAGGCTCGATGATAAATAAATTGAACTGGTTCTTCTAGCTGGTCTGTAGCCTTTGTGTCGCACAATGATTCTGCTTGCAAAATATCTGGGAATTTTGCTTTCAGTTCTTGATTCACTTCTGCACTTGTGCGTTCTCTTTCAAGCAAGAATACTTTAATTATTTATAAAGTCAGTTGAGTTCTGGTCTGACTCTACCTGGGAGAACAAGTTCTTATCAAACTCAACTTTCTTCGTTCGTTTTTGTCCTTGCTGAATTCAACTTCTATTCTCTCATCAATTTGCAACCTTTTCGCATTAGAAGATACTCTCCTTGTTCATTGCTACTTCACAATAGCATTCATCTCCTATGCATATAAGGTTTGTGTGCCAATGCGTCAGGTCAAGTATGTGTGCTCTGATGGACCTGGTTCAACTGGTCAGATATTTGTCAATCTTCAAAACTATGCAGTGACTTGGGTCAGCATACAGGGTTTCACATCATTAGAGATAACCTAGTTTATATTATCACTAAGTGATTTAACCTAGTGATTTGAATCCAGAGAGTCTAGCCTTGGCTTTCAGCCGGCCAGACAGTGCAGTAAATCAGAATAACAGAAAGAGAGAAATTGAATTTTTTTAGAGAATAGAAAGTTTAAGAGTTTCAGTGAGGAGGTTATAAAATGTGTGTGTGAGTTTGAGTGTCAATGTGTGTGTCTAAGTCTCAATGTGTAAATTCAGGGCAAGGGAAGGGCTTTTTATAGCATACAATAGAGTAAAACCAAATAAGGTAAGGTGTGCAAAATAAATCAATAAATCAATTAGGGTTAACAAGAATCAATTAACAGTAAGTACAACTTAAATTAAGGAGAGTCTTTCACGGAATAAATCAACAGACAAGATTGAGGGCTAAATAAGGTAAGCAGTAAGTCTAGAAATCAAATATGGGTCAGTTCTAATAATCAAAGAACATAAATCAAGCCAGTAAAAGGAAATCAAGCTAATTATTAATCACACATAAGGAAAGAATCTAATAAGGAAATATCAGTATTAAGGAAAACACAGTTTCAAAACCCTAATTAGGCCAGTAGATCAATTAATCATTTTAATTGTCAGGGTTAAGGTAAACGGGAAAAATATTATAACAAAAAGTCGAGTAATTGAAAACCCTAAGCATATCAAAACATAGAGATGAAACTCAAGTAAAATCAGTCGATAAAGCAAAGAAGAAGACCAGAGTTGAAAAATACTTAAATGTTTAAAACATTTTTGTAGAAATCCTATTAGAAATCAAAACCCTAGCTTTAGCGAAAAATGAAATCAGTTGAAAATAATAGTAAAAACAGAAGAATCTTAAAGGAAAAATACCAGAAAAACCCAAAACACTTTAGATCTAAAGAGATCCGAACTGATTAATCCATAGTTAGGTTTATGAAAAAATAGACAGAAGTGAGTCAAATTTGGTTTGAACCAGAGATTCGAAGCCGTAAAATATGAAAATAGTATTACTCACAGACATCAGAGTGAATACAGATGGATTAGTCGATAAATGAGAGACCTTGAACCAAATCTCGTTCGAATCCCTTGAGATTATCCTTAAGTAACATGAGAATCACAACATCAGTAGAGATATGAGGTCGGATAAGGCCGGAGATTGAAGAAAAAACCCATGAGTCGAGAGGGTTTTGGTGACGACGGGCTAGAGTTAGGAGGGGGGTGAGAGAGAAAATAGAGAAGAAAGGGATTCAGAGGCGGCGGGTTTGTGAAAATGGGGTAGAGTTAGGATTAGGGGTATTAAAAATGAAAGGGGTTTATGGACCGTTGATCTTCTAAGATCAATGGCCAGGATTGGTTCTTAGGTTGGGGCAGGTTATAAGAATTGGGTATTGGGTTTGGGTTACGGGTAATAGGTAATGGGTAATGGGTTATTGGGCTGGGGCAGTTATTGGGCTAAGGTCCAAAAAATTAATAAAAGAGGCTATATGTTTGTGAGCATGTAATTTTTCACCTACTAAATATTCCGACAAAATTAGATAAGTAAATTAATCTTATGGATTTGGTTGAATTTTAGTGTTAATTGTGAATTATTTTGCATCGTATATTTATAATTTGTCTTTTAAAATTATTTTTATTTTAAATTGCAAAATTAGGTGCATCGTTATTATCAAAGAATTATGAATTTATTTATAAATAATTTAATTAATTAGCAAACAAATGATGATTATTTGAGGTAATGTAGTTTTGATAACTGATTGCTAAAATTAATCATTTTTTTATCTGACAAAACTATAGATTTAATTAGGAGTATTGAATTAATTGTTTTATTCTTGATTAATCTATAATTAGACAAGATAAAGACGAAATTGATTATTGCATCTTTTAAATTTAATTAGGTTTGATTTTAATTAGATTAATTAGTTTAAAATTAAGCTTAGAATGATAAAAATCGGACATGGGCCAAGAAAGACCTAGGCCCAATTCTTTATTGACACCACCTAAACGACCCAGTCCAATACACCTTTACCCGGCCTGCCCCAACGCCCATCCCAAACGACCCCGTTTTCATCCCCTCAAGCCTCCTGGCCGTTGGATCTTATTGATCCGACGGTCCTAAACTAAGGACCCCTAAGTATAAAACTGTCAAAACCCTACCCCCACACCCTCAGAACTCAAAACCTAACACCCTCCCCCATCCCCTCCGTCTCTCTCTCTTCTGTATAACCAAACCCTAGCCGCCCTAGGATTCCCACTGTATTCCGCCGCCCGAAAATCGCCTATCGGTGGCGGACCACCTCCAAACCATACCAAATTAACACCAGATGATCACCTCATCTCCCTCTTTCTGTATATCACCACAGTTTCCTTCAAACAAGCTTAAAGATTCTCGAATCTCGGATCTAAGATCCAAAACCCTAGTTTTCTCCTTTCGATTTTCGTTCAATTTTTGGGTTGCCTGAACCAGAGACTTTCATGAATCTATTTCTCTTGATGAGAGAAATCGATTTATGGTCGTCTAAAGTTCATTTTATCCCGTAGAGTTTGGTTCAAGTTCATGACTGTTTTTCCCAAACCAAACCTTGGGTAATTCCTCTTCTGTTTTCTTTATCTTTATCTTCTATCTTCTTCTATGGTCGTTTTCTTATTTAGCTTGCACGATTTAGGTAATTGCAATATTGGGTCTTTTTCTGTTTTGTTTGATCTTGTCTGTTTGTACCCGTTTGTTTAGGCTAATTGAAACATGCTAAATTTCATAATTTATCTGAAGTTTAGTTTTGATTGCATAAAGTTTAGGCTAATTACAGTTAGTTTTTAGGTTTTGATACATTAAATTAATGTTTTAGTACACATGCTTATCTTACCGTTTTCATCACTGTCTAGTTAGGATTCATAACTTTTCTGTTGGTTTCTTAATTCATGTTCAACATTGTCCGATTAGAGGAAAATAGTCTTAAATTTCTAATTGAAACCTAATCATGTATATGTGTAACTGTTTCTGGTAATTAATTTGGTGTAGCAATTTGTGAAAGATAATCACTGTTGGTTAATTATCATTGATTGATTCCCTGCTTAGTTTATGGGTTTTAGGATCTAGACTGATTTGTTAAATTGTGTTCAAACATAAACCTATTTACCCTAATTTGTCTTTTGATTTCAGTATGATCCAAAAGTTTAATCACCCACCTAAATTGATTAAAGAGGTAATTATTAATTAGGTAATGGAAAGTTAATTATATTTGGCTAGTTAAGTGTGGATTTGAAACTAAAATGAATTATAGTATAATTAACTAATGTCTAAGGACCTAAACTAACTAACCTAAGTTAATTATCTAACCTCACCTCTTAAAGAAGATTGGGCTTCCAACTTCCTTAAAGGTTTGAGCCACTAATGTAATCAACTAAATTGGAATGAAATTAGTTAACACCTAATGATTAACCTAACCTAATTCCTAAAAGTGATTCAATTAGGATCAAAACAGGTTTAAAATCAGCATGATTAAGTAAATTAGGAATCAATCACACTTGGATAACTAAGCTTAACTTGAAACTAAGATAAATCACAGTTTAATAACGTAACCATTTTTATTAATTGGTAAGTCCTAATCTAAAACAACCTAGCCCTTAATTACTTAAGGAGTAATTCTAAGGATATCAAGGGGTATTTTAGGAACCTTAGTTGAAGGAATCTTGGGTATAACAACCCAAGAATCTTCTAGAACTAGGAAATCAGATTTTTAGGGATAGAATAGTAATTACATAGGCTGGAATTTTCTAGAATGAGGGCAGCTGTCCCAAAAGATAAAGGTGACAGCTGTACTTGTACTATTTTCAGCCCAATTAGATAAGGAATATGCTAATGAGATCCTACCCTAAAAATCCCTATAAATACCCTACTCTATTCTCTGAAGAAGACATTTTTTACACAGAGATTTAGACACATTACCACACTTGAACCACAGATTTTAAGAAAGGATTCTCCATAGAGAATTTACACACAGACACTAGAAAATACTGCTCTGAAAATATACAACTACGCTGAAAAACAGAAAGGACACTGAAAATATATAAATTAGTGCAAGAACATTCTGAAAAAATTGGTTTCCTTTTGGTTATGGCTTTCATGGGAAAAAACTAGTTTTCTTGTTGATTTTCATTCAAAAATCTGGTTTATTCAAGTTGTTGTGTCTGGGTATTCTTGCTAGTTTGCTGTTGTTCTGGTTGCTGTGTTGAGCTCGAAATTTCTAGCTTTTCTTGACCTTTATTTTGCCATATATCTTGTTGTTTTTTTTGTCTCTTTAAAGGTATGTAAACTCTTTTGTATTAAATGAAACTTTGTTTGTTTAAATGTCTATGAATGTTTGCTGAAATCTGTGTAGCTAGCTGTGATTTTTTCCTGATTTGTGTGAACACTTGAAGTCTATTTAGAATTTTCATAGATGGCAATGTTATCCTTAGTTTGAATGGAATTAGGGAAGTGAATCTGACTCTACAATGGTCAGATTCATTCCATAATAATGCACAAAGTTCTTTTACTTTGGTTTGCTAGAAAAATCTATGAAAATGCAGGTTTCGTTTCCTAAGCCATGAGCAGTCTTGGTTTGCACTGAAGCAGCAGTTAGTTTAGATCTTTCATTCCATTTAAGATACCTTTTATTTTTATGTGAAACTTGTATTTTGTAAATTGAATAACAATGTAAAAAGTATACCTATTTCTATAGATTCACTATACCATTTTCCTTTTATGTTAAGAATTGTTGTAATAAACTGGACTGAACATTTATTTTCTGTTGTATCATAGTGTCAGTGAGACTAAGGCGAGGATATGTATATTTTTAGCAAAATTGTGTAATTAGACGAGTATAGAATGATTAAATCTTGTTTGATCTTTTCTTATGAATTTGGAATTCTATTTCTTCAAGCTCTAAACCATACAAATTGGGCTAGACCTGTGAGAGGGCCCAATAAGCTTGAATGAGGCTGGACCTTAGGCTATTGGGCCTAGGGGGTATAAAAGCCCAAAATCTTAGTACTGTATTTTTTAGTACAATCTGACTTAATTAGAATTCTGACTAGTATATCTCGTCTAAAATTCAAATACCTTTAATTTTCACGTGATTTTGGTACTGAAATTGGGCTGTGCGTAATCCCAGTTATTGTTACTAAGTTCACTGCTCAAAACTCGTTTTAGATCCCTGGAAATTACCTTAAGTCATTTAGGAATTTTTAGTCCAATAAATTCTGCAATTACTTGACCCAGTAATAGGGCATGTCCTTAAGTTCAAATTGACCAACTTCTCACTTCAGTTGGGCTTCAAAAGGTTTGGGTACAGTTTTTGAAAAGCAACCTTTACATTAAAAATGTTCAAACTTCTTGTCATTTAGAACTATAATTCAAAATATATACAATTCAATCAAGTTTCCATTTTTATACAATCTGATTTCTTTGTGTAGTATATTTTTTTTGCTGGATTGTTTATCTTTACTCTTCAATAGCCAAATTAGGATTGTCCCAAAAGAGTTGAAATAATGTTGGGCTAAAAATGGCCATAGCCCAAACATCATATACTTTAGACTAAATGAATTTAAGCTCAAACAATTTTCCACATATCCTTTAGGTTAAAAATACATCTTTAGGTTGAAATTTGGAAAAGAATCAATTATTATTCCAAAATCACCATAATCTACACTCGGGAGCGGCAACTCATGCCCCCGACCCTTAACTCCAAACAATTAATAAAAACGCACATAGCAACCACGGGTGCATTTCATGTGACGTGTTTGCCTGTGTTGAAAAATAACAAGTGCACCCCATCGTGACTTGTCTAAGATAAATCCATAAACGTCCTAATTGATCTTAAAACTGAAATGTTCCTTCAAATAGAAAACATAAGGAATATTCAAACTTCGTCTCAAATAGGCACTACAAAACAGTCACGACCATAGTCTTGACTATGTAATCTACACTTGGGTGTGACAACTCATGTCCCCGTCTTCAACTTCGAACTATATTAAAATCACGTGTTGCAATTGCGGGTGCATTTCATGTGGCGTAATTGTAACATGTCCAAAAGCATAACAAGTGCACGTTCTCGTGCCTTGTTTTCAAGATAAATCCATACTTATCAAAAGCGGTTAAATTTCAAAGAGTTTAAATCTACAATAGGTTAAAATATGTAAATAATCAGATAATTTAGGTCAAATATTAATAATTTAAGCGACCGTGCTAGAGCCATGGAACTCGGGAATGCCTAACACCTTCTCCTAGGTTAACAAAATTCCTTACTTAGATTTATGGTTCGTAGACAACTTAAAACAGATTCAAAATTCCTTGGTTTGGGATTTTTAATAAATAACGGTGTCCCGGAAAATCATCAAAAATCCGGGTGGCGACTCTGAAAAATAATATTAAATCCCAAAACCAAATAATATCACTTTAATTGGAAAAACTCCCTTACTACCCTCACCGGGTGAAAAAGGAGGTGTGACATGTTAAATACTCATTTAATTTAATAAAAATAATTTATAAAAATATCTAATAAGTGATGAAAAATTCTATTTATGCATGAAAATGATTTTAAAATAATTACTTAATATTTTAAAAATATGAAAAATCATTTTCGTGTAAAATAAAGTAATTATGCACACATGGGTTATTATTGCAAAGTTATTGCAATTATAACCTAAAGATGTGAATATAATTATGCATAAAATGGTTAAAGCTTAATATAAATATAAATGATAAAAATTAATCAATAAAATTATTATAAAATTATTTGTGATGCAATTAGTAATTATTTAGATAATGAAATGATGGAAAAATTAATTAAAATCCTTTAAAATTACAGAGAATTATGAAAAATACTAATTTATGCTCATGCATTATTTTGAAATATATATACATGTTGAAAATAATATAGGGAAAAATTGGGTATCAACATAAGGGATTCACTATGAGGAAACATTATTAGAATTCTAATTGCCTTTGCATCTCATATGGAGTTCACGTTATTCCAAATGGATGTCAAAAGTGCATTCTGAATGGCTTCCAAAAAGAAGAAGTTTATGTCAAGCAGCCACCTGAATTTGAGAAACACGAGCATCCTGAGCATGTGTTCAAGCTGGACAAGGCGTTGTATGGGCTAAAACAGTTTCATCGGGACTGGTATGAAAGGTTGTCAAAATTCCTTCTAGAAAATGGATTTACAAGAGGGAAAATCGACAACACTCTCTTTCTGAAGAAACGAGAGAGAACCTTCTCATTGTGAAAGTATACGTTGATGATATCATCTTTGGAGCCACTGACGACTCTCTATGTGAAGAATTTACAAAACTCATGAGGAGTGAGTTTCAGATGAGCATGATGGGAGAATTAAATTTCTTCCTGGGACTTCAAGTGAAGCAATCTCAAAAGGGAACATTGATAAGTCAGCATAAGTACATCAAAGAGCTGCTGAAAAGATTCGACATGGAAGCATCAAAAGTTATTGACACCCCTATTGCAACAGCTACGCGTCTAGACATGGGTGAACCTGGTTCCCCTGTAAATCCCACTGCAAGCAGACCAAACATTGTGTTCAGCGTGGGTCTCTGTGCAAGGTTAAATATAATCCAAAAGGAATCTCATCTGAAAGCTGCCAAAAGAATATTGAGATATCTCAAAGGAACGCAAGACCTGGTTCTCTACTATCCCTCAGGAGAAAATTGTGATCTTGTTAGGTATGTTGATGCTAAATATGTAGGATATCTGGTGGACAAGAAAAGAACGTCAGGAATGGCACATTTTCTGGGTTCTTGTATCCTCTCATGGGGTACAAAGAAGCAAAACTCAGCGGCACTCTCAACTGCAGAAGCGAAATATGTAGCAGTTGCTTCTTGTTGTGCTCAGTTGTTGTGGATCAAACAAATGTTGGAAGACTTTGGGGTGTTCTATGACTGTGTGCCCCTCCTATGAGACAATACAAGTGTACTCGACATGGACAAAATCCAGTCCAACACAAGAGAACCAAGCACATTGATGTGCGTCATCACTTCCTCATAGACAATGTTGAAAAGGGGCTCATCTGTATTAAATTTCGCAGCACAGAAGATAAAATTGCACACATATTCACTGAAACCCTCAGTAGAGAACATTTTGAGAGAAATAACCTGGCAATAGGGTTGATAAAACCCAACTGAGGACCGGGTCCCTTAATGATTGGCTATGAAAGAAATCTACAGGTAAAATTACCTAAAAAGTGTTTTCTGTAAAAGTCTATATCATTTCTATACCGTTCAGGTAGACATGCATGATGATTACAGAGCAACTTATGCAGTGCACGCTGATAAAAAGGGTAAAGCTTCACTTGCAAGATTCGTCAGGGAACCTCGTTCTCCTGACACAGGTTAGTAGTTTCTCTATTCTCTCATGCACAATTTTAAATAGAAAAAACAGTGCAACATCATCAGTGTGTCAGTTTCTTTTCTTTGCATTTTTTGAACACAAACGTCTCACCCGTTGGTAAGCGACCCGACTCCCAAAATTATCGCCTTTTTCTTAACCGGTCCCTCATCCTTCTTAAATACATCCATCACTGTCACAACTCCTCACATCAAACTTCAAAATTTTCTTTCTTTTTTCTCTCTTCAAACTACCAATCCATTCTCTTCAACTTATCACTTCTTACCATGGCTGAAAATCAGTAAACCTCGAGTGTTCCAAGTAACACCCCCATTGAGTCCTCACTAGTTAAAACACCGATATCAGACTCCTCACTCAACACCACCACTAGCCAAAACCCTAGGGTAGAGTCACCCCCACTCTCAGTCCCCTCTCTTACCCAATCAAGTTCTGGTTCTCATCGAAGCCGCAAAACATCGACTCCTAAAAGGTTTGTGGCTACGAGATCTCCTCCTGTCTCGCTGAAAAAACTAGTTGAAAAAGGTACTGTCGACGAAGAGGAAAATCAGGAAATCTCCAGTCTCCCTATGGAAGAACACTCAAGTGCAAACCAAACTGCTAGTCCTGACAATGTTGACTCAACAAAGACAGGCCTCGAGTCCACAGGTAACACTCCTCCTTCTCCTCCATTTTCCATGGAGCCACAAGAAAAAGAAGCAATAGAAAACATGCTCTCTATAGCTGCTGAAGGGGTTATTGTTGAGGGAAGTATGGATGGGTATGAGCATCAAGGGGAAGAGCCTCAAACCATAGTATAAAGGAGAGAGCTTGTTCCTTTTGAACAATCGGTACAGGAAAATACTACTGGGGTACCTAATGTAGGACCTGATCCCTCCTTGGAGGATCTAACTCAGGGGTCCTCTCAAGAGCCCTAGGTAAGTATAGATCCTGATCTTTCTCCCTATTTTTATGTGGAGCCTATGTCTGTGGTGGTGCCTGAGATGAGATCTGTATCTGGTAAAGAGAATGGAGATAGTCAAGAAGATTTGGAGTGGACTTCGCAGATGCGCATTTGTGGTCGCATAAGCAACTTCGCATATGCGAAGATTCTGTTAGTAGAAGAAAAAACTTAGTAGAACATAAGGGATCGAACTTGGTCATTTTATCATTTTCATTTGGGATTTTCGGAGCTCGGTTCGTGGGCGATTTTGAGGAGTTTTTCATCATGAAACACAAGGTAAGTAATTTCTCACTTGTTGTGAGTTAAATGTAAGGTTTATATGTAGATTTAAGGAGGAAACTCTAAGAAAATTGTGTGATTTTGTTAGGAAACCTGGAACTTATAATTTTGGATTTTGACCACGATTTTGGAAATGGAATTAGGAATGAATTATATATTTTAGTTTGTAGTGTTATGGGTAAAGTTTATCTTCGAAAAATTCTAGAATTTAGGCACGTGGGCCACATTCTTGGCCAGAATCCGGTTGAGGTGGTAACTGCTAATTGAGAGCTTAATTTTGTCGAGAGGAGGACTGTGCCATATTTTTATACTTGTTTATTCGTTTACTTACTCTGCCTCGCATCTGTTTACTTATTAAGGTACATGATTTATTAGATCACTAGTAAGTGTCGATGTCGACCCCTCTTCACTACTTCTCCGGGGTTAGGCTAGATACTTATTGAGTACACATGGTTTACATACTCATACTGCACTTGTTGCGCTTATTGTGTAGGTACATATATGTCTGGTGGTCTTCCATACGCAAAGACGCGACTATTGCGAACTTTACGATGAGTTGCATTCCATGTTACGTGCCTGCGGAGTCTCCATCAGAGTTATTTATATTCCCCTGTCTAATTTGTATTCAAAATAGATGTTGTATTTTAATATATTTCTCAGTTGATCACTTGTGACACCGGGTTTTGGGGGTTCCTACTAGTTGTTCATTATTGTAGTTCCCGTAATTATTAACATTTCACCTTGAAATTATATTTTTATACAAGAATTGGAAGAAAAAATCACGGTTTTTGTATGAGTTCCAGCTTTCATACTATTTAATTAATGGAAATTATGATTTCAAGTAATAAAATGAGTAAATAAGTTGATCAATCATCGTTGGCGTGCCTGATGGCGGTGTTAGGCATCATCAAGACCTTTAGTGGATTTTGGGTCGTGATAGCTTGGTATCATAGTGTTAGGTTCACTTAGGTATCACGAGTCATTAGCAAGTCTAGTAGAGTCTTGCGGATCGGTAAAAGGAAATATATACTTATCTTCGAGAGGCTACAGGGATGTTAGGAGCACTTCTCTTCTTGATACCTCTTCGTGCGATTTGATTCCTTTGAGGCTTGTGCCTTTTACTCCTTTCCTACTAAATATTATGCGACGTGAAGAGCTTGTTATCAATTGAGCATCAGGGAGTTATAGTTGTACTGCAACGTGGTTCGGGATGTTTTTCCCTGCGTATTCAGGCATGCTATTATTGTCGCCTTGCGGAAGGATTTTCTGTCATTTCTGCTCAATAGTTGTATTTTCGAAGGTTTTGAGGCTATGTACAGATTGCTATGATGTTCATAAGTCGTTGTCGCATAGTATTTTTGTAATAGTGGGGTGCTCGTCTATGTGTCGAGGCAATGAATGACTTGAAGGGAGGATTTCTCAGTGCATGATTTAGAGGTTCAACATTTAATTCCGGCGGAGGAAAGGCAATCGGACTAGGGATATTCAGTCCTTGGTTGATGACGAGACTTGATATTTTTGAACATGGTGGAATTCTCATTTGTGATGTAGTGTCGTCACTAGTGTTATGGTCTTCTTTGATTTACCTTCGGGGCATGGTGTGGTGAAATGGTGCCTGAGGAGCAGTTGTCAGAGATAGTGGTGTGTAGCGATTCAGAATCAAATTGGTCTTTCTAATGTTGATGGCTCGAGAAAGATGATCTCCTAGGAGGTTTAGAGTTGGTATCAATTCATTAGTTATGGTGCTACAGTTATGGATTTGATTTGAGGCAACATTTGGGCAGAAAAGTATGAGGAAGGACAAGACAGGGGGTGTCTCGCGGTGGTTGAATTTCTAGTAGGTCAAAGTATGAAGAGTAGAGGTCGAGAAGTTGCTTAAAGGATATGGTTTGACCGAAGTGGCTGGAGGAAGATTGAATATGGCATAAAAGAGTTTTTTTGAAATGCAGAGGAGTGTGAAAACTTGATTATCATTTTGGATGCAACATGACTTTGAGGTTGGAAGGCATTGTCAGACTTTCAGTTAATATCAATGGGAAAGGAAAAGACTTGTAAACCTGGTGGACTAGTGTGAGCTCAAGAGGGTTATTGGTTTCGTAGTAGTTGTATCTAGTACAGCGCCATTGGAAGATGTCGGTATGGAATTCCACATGTGGGTTATCTTCTATGAGCAGATTAGCGGTTGTGTGATATTGATGAAGTTTCTACGAAAATTTCTACTTACTACCTGACAGAAGGTCGAATATGAGATAGTGGCTGATAATTTAGAATGTTCATGAAAAGTTTAACAAGAAACTACAAGAAATTTGGCGGGTTGACGGTGCGGGATCATGGTAATTGAGAAAGAGGAATCCTTATGGGTTTTATATAATGTGATGGTAGCTTAAAGCTAAGTGGGGTAGCCCACCGTCTACGATTGCTACACGTGGTTGTCTGCTTGTGCGGTTTCTGGTTATCGATGCATTGGTGAACTATTTATGACTAAGAAAACAAAACATTAGGAGTAATTCGATCAAGGAACTTGATGAATCTGTGTTATACTTTGCTTTACCGATTGAGGTGCATGTTTTGGTAAAACTCATCGTTTATGCTTCTTATGGATGTAATGTACAAGAAAAATAATTTTGACCGGTTGCTTCTTTGATAGGTGTTCATGTGCTAGCAAAGCATTGGATTTTGGTTATATTCGGGACCAGGTCACAGTGGGTGACTCTCCACAATGTCCGAGTGGGTTCAAGAATTTGAGTGCAGTTCCTAAGGACTTCGGGTCCGTGGTGTTGTTAAGGATTGATTATTGTAGTGGATTATGAAAAGGGACTTAAAGTGTTCTATGTTATCATCGAGTCTGCAGTACAGTATTATAGGAAAGGGAGAAATAGCTCCAGATTCACGGAAGGTCTTGCAGAATGGGTGTGCCAGTTGGAGATGTTATTGTGCGATTGAGCAGGGTATGAGATGGTTCATAGGTATTGAGACAAGGTGATCTCGTGTTTCGGGTCAATCGAGAGGAGTGTTGTTGAGTTCGTTATGTTTTGAATAGAGCTATTATTATTTCTAAGTCAAGTCAAGAGTAAATTGAAGGAGGTGGGTCGGTTGATAATTATTTGAATCAGTGTGATTGAGGCAATAATTAGTTCCTTCAGCGTGTGAAGTTATATATGTGGTTGGTGGTTGTAGGTGAAGGCTTAACAGTCATCATCACTTGATCGATTTGGGAGGTATTTGATTCAAATGGCCTTGTTGTATAAAGGGAATCCCGGAAGGATTATGATGGTGTAGACCACAACTTGAGGTTTTTATTTTCTATAGTTTGAGAATTCGGCTGGGTGTCGCTATTGTCCTTCTGAAATAGGATAAGTGAAAGGTTTCTAGCCAATGAAGTGTTTATTCTACTAGTAGTCCAGGGTTATGATGAATTCTTATACTCTCCTATAGCAGCATGATAGGTGCAGTGAGCGGCATGGGAATTAGAAGTTGTGGATCAAGGTTGCGGTTCAGTGTTGATAAGAATGTCATAAGCTCGGGTGAGCACGGAAGAATTTAGATGTTTAGAGTAAGCTAGCGTTATCTTAGTGTCTCCTGAGAATGGTGTTCTTTGGAAGAAGCGTTGTGAATTGATTTGCAGATCATGATTTGCTTTATAGAATTAGTACGGTTAGTGGTATGGATGTGCAGACTTGGCTACCTGGTGTGGAAAGTCGTGGGAGCTTATCCCACG
Source organism: Nicotiana knightiana (assembly GCA_005239525.1). NCBI lineage: Eukaryota > Viridiplantae > Streptophyta > Magnoliopsida > Solanales > Solanaceae > Nicotiana > Nicotiana knightiana. The sequence goes on along the minus strand of ML410045.1, from coordinate 23,776 downwards.
GGGAGATTTGTATAAATGTTACATGTTAACCACTTAATTGTTAAGGATTGAAACCAAGTATGCAGATTCTGGTACTTTCGCTAATGTGAGTGTTTATGCCTGAAAGGCGCTCTAGTCGTTTGGTTGTGGACTGTGGGGGTTTTGTTCCAAGTTGAACGGTTGCTCGTGCTTGTCATGAATAGGGACATTGTGGATCCTTGAAAGGTTGTTGGCCCAGTATGGGATGATTGGAATTGGCTTGGGGTCCGTTGGTGGTTCTAATGTGAATGAATGCTCTATATCAGATCGGATGTGTTCGTTTGGCATATTATTGCTTGCGGAGGAGTCTTCAGGAGTTAAATGTTATTCCCGTCGTCAGCTATTCAATGTAATACTCTATTGTGCCATGTGGGTTATGAGACAACTTGATTATTTGCACATGTAATCTGATCCCGTGTAGCTTGTGGTGTTATATGAGCAAGATGGCTCTCGAGATGCAGGTCATTATCGCACCTAAGTTGTGGGTTTTGTAGCGTATGGCGCTATCTGTCTCCCTAGGGTTGTATTTTTGCACTTGGCATGCTTGTGGTTGATATTCGGTATTCGTAGGTATAAGCATTTTTACTTGATGGAATATTTTCTTATTTATTGTTATGTGTGGATCGGGTGGCACGCTGCCACGGGTATAATGTTTGGATCGGGTTGCACGCAGCAAATGTATCTTGTTTGGATCGGGTTGGATGCTGCAAAGGTATCATGTGTGGATTGGGTTGCACGCCGCAACTGTGAGATGATGAATACGGTTCCCTATACCTATTCTTGTGTATTTTGTTTCCCATTCTCTGAGAAGGATTCATAGCATTTGTTCGAGCGTTTTATTTGTTACGCGGACTGGGTAGTTCTTTTCTAGAGTTCGATTTTCCTTATATATCATATTCAAGTTGTGGCTTGCAGGCGCATTGATGGAGTCATATGAGATCTTGGTAAATGTTTGAGGTGGCTTATTGCTTGAGCAGTTTGTACTGGGTGAGACGAGATTATTGGACCTTGTTGAGCCAAGTCACTACATGGTTTTGAAGATTGACAAATGCCTACCCAGTTGAACCAGGTCCATCAGGGCAAACATCTCGAACAAACCAATTGGCACAAGAACCGTACATGCACAGGAGATAAACGTGATCTGTGAATTATCCATGAACTAAGAGGTTGTCTCCTAATGCGAAAAGGTTGCAAATTGATAAGGGGTTAGAGTTCGAGTTCAGCAAGGACAGAAATAAAGGAAGGAAGTTGAGATAAACACAAACTCTTCCACCAAGGAAGAGTTGCATTAGAACTAAACAAGAACATCTTAACTTCTGGCACTATAAAATGTTGAAGTATTCCTACTGAAGATCATTTGCACAAAGACAGAATTGAAGCAAGAACTGAAGGAAAAATTACAAGAGAAATTTTGCAAGAAGAATCCTTGTGCGATACAAAGGCTACTGACCAACTAGAAGAACCAGTTCCATCTGTTTATCTTTCGAGTCTAGTTGGTTGTAGTAGGTGATTTAATATTGTATCTTTTAGCTTTATTAGAAGAAATTGTAATAGGTACACATTGTTCGAGTTAGAGTTAACTTGAAGCCTGTCGCAATTAGCTAGAGGCTAGGTTGCTACAAAGGGATTAAAGTTAGTCCTTAGGTTTACAAAATAGTTTATTTTGTAAATGCTGTTTGGCTCAGAGTTGTAGTGAAGAGTTTGGGAAAATCCTACCGAGGAGTAGGTCGTGGTTTTTTCACCTTTTGAGCTAGGTGTTTTCCACGTAAAAATCTTTGTGTTTTTACTTTACTGCATTTATTATTCCGCACTAGTAGAAGTTGGAACACCAAGAAGAACCAGGTTCTTCTATTGAGACAGCACTCGAAAAATTGGACACCACACAAATCACCCCCCCCCCCTCTCGTGTGGTATTGAAGTATAAAACATCAATTGGTATCAGAGCATGTTATCCTTGAAAAGGCTAACACCTTGGAAAAGATCAAAATGAGTGCACCACTTGGAAACTGGGAGGGTCAATCAACTATAAGGCCACCACACTTCAATGGCCAGTATTATTCTTGGTGGAAGAACAGGGTGAAAGACCACCTGATTGGAGAAGACTATGAACTCTGGGAAATAGTCACTGATGGTCCTCTAGCTACCATGATGAAGACTGCTGAAGGAGTAAATGTACCAAACACTAGAGCTGATTGCACTGCTAAGGATCTGAAGAAATAGGAAAAGAATGCAAAGGCCAAGAAGTGTCTAGTGTGTGGACTAGGTCCAGGCGAGTATAGCAGAATCCAAAGATGCACCACTGCCAAAGAGATCTGGGATACCTTGCAAGTAGCCCATGAAGGAACACCTCAGGTAAAAAGGTCAAGAGGTACTCTACTATACTCTCAGTACGAAAACTTCACTATGAAAGAAGGAGAGACTATCCAAGAGACGTACACAAGGTTCACAACCTTGAATAATGAACTGAAGTCTCTTGGAAGAGTCATTCTTGAAAAGGACAGGGTTGAGAAGATCCTGACAAGGATCTTGCCTATTTCCTAGGAAAGCAAAATCACTGCTATCCAGGAATCCAAAAATATGTCAACCCTGAGATTAGATGAGTTGATTGGAAACCTCACTGCCTATGAACTTATAAGACAAACAATGAAGATGGATGGTCCAAAGAAGGAGAGGAGTCTAGCACTGAGAATCAATGAGGGAGAAGATCTTGAGGAAGATGAGATGGCCATGATTACCAAAGAACTCAGAAACTTTCTAATAAGGAAGAAGGGCATCTCTAGAGGAGGAAATTACAACAAAGCAAAAGCTTCATAAAGGGAAACCAACGAAGGATGCTACAAGTGTGGAAAGATTGACCATCTTATCAAGAATTATCCTCAGTGGGAAGTGGAATGGAAAAAGGAGAGATATGAAAGAAGGAACAGGTCCAACCCATGAAAACTTCAACAAAAGCTATGGTTGGTGCTTGGGGGGAAAGTTCATATGAAGAATCAAAAGATGGTGAGAATGAAGATCAGGCGCTCATGGCAATTGGAGAATCCGATGAGGAATCACATGAAGAACCAGAGGTTCAAGTGAGAGGAGGCAGCCAAATTTGATATTTGGATAGTGGCTGCTCAAAGCATATGACAGGGATCATGGAACAGTTCCTTTCACTTGAAAGCCTCAAAGGAGGAAATGTCTCATTTGGAAACGAAAAGAAAGGTGAAATTATTGGGGTTGGTAAGGTAGGTAAGGATGACACACTTTCCATTGAACATGTGTATCTTATAGATGGATTGAAATATAGCCTGATCAGTGTGTCACAACTGTGTGACAGAGGTAACCTGGTTGCCTTTACTTCCACAAAATGTTTTGTGATTAACCTGCTTACTGACAAGATTGTTTTGCAGGGAAAAAGAATGAATAACATCTATGTCATAGACTTTTCCACACTATCTTAAAATGAAATCGCTTGCCTAAGTGTGTTGGACAATGATCCCCTCCTGTGGCACAAAAGACTTGGTCACGCAAGTCTAAATCAGCTAAACAAACTAGTCTCTACAGACTTAGTGGTAGGGCTTCCTAAGATTAAGTTCAAGGAAGACAAAGTTTGTGAGGCATGTGCAAGGGGGAAGCAGGTAAGATCTTCTTTCAAAAGTAAGAAAATGGTCAGTACCACCAGGACGTTGGAACTGGTTCATATGGACCTATGTGGTCCTATGAGAACTCTGAGCAGAGGTGGTAAGAAATATGTAATGGTGCTAGTTGATGACTATTCAAGGTTCACTTGGACCTTATTTCTGACATTTAAGGATGAAGCATTTGATATGTTCACTTAATTTGTTAAGAAAACTCAAAATCAGTTAAGAAATCAACTAGCATCAATAAGATATGATCATGGTACTGAATTTGAGATTGCAAAGTTTGTTGAGTTCTATGATGAACATGGTATCAATCACAATTTTTCAGCCCCTAGAAAGAAAAATGGGGTTGTTGAAAGAAAGAATAGAACTCTTGAAGATCTGGCAAGAACCATGCTTCTTTCTAACAAACTACCTCATAGCTTCTGGGTTGAAGCAATAAACACTGCATGCTATATAATAAATAGATGCATGACCAGGCCTCTGGTAGAGAAAACTCCTTATGAATTACTTAAAGGGAGAAATCCCAACATATCCCACCTTAGGGATTTCGGATGCAAGTGCTTTGTGCACAATAATGGCAAAGATTCCCTAGGAAAATTTGATCCCAGAAATAATGAGGGAGTATTCTTGGGATATTCATCACCTAGCAAAGCTTATAAAGTTTATAATAAAAGAACTATGTGTGTAGAAGAAAGTGTATATGTTGTCTTTGATTAAACTAACACTCTTGCTGAGAGACAGGAACCAGAAGATGAGGAGTTGGACTGGTGAGAAGCAGTGAAAACATTGAAGCAAACATGAAAGATGGAACATGTGATGGACCAGGTCCAACTACCCCAAGCAACATGACAGGGGGAACTCAACATGTGAACCTTGGCCCAGATCCTGTTCCACAACAACAAGACACCATGGAACTATCCAGAAGTGAACAGTTGGTTCTCAAACCACACAGATATTAGAGTTCTCACCCTCTTGAGAACATCATAACAGATCTAACATCTGGAATCAAAACAAGATCCTCTTTGAAAAATCTATGTGCGTTTGATGCCTTTCTATCCTTGATTGAACCAAAGAACATTGGTAAGCCCTATAGGATGCTGACTGGATAAATGCCATGTAAGAAGATCTGAATCAATTTGACAGAAGTCAAGTGTGGCACTTGGTACCCAGACCACTGGACAGATCAATGATTGGCACAAAATGGGTCTTCAGGAACAAGCTTGATGAGGATGGAACTGTTACAAGAAACAAGGCTAGACTGGTTGTTCAAGGATACAGTCAAGAAGAGGGAATTGACTATGATAAGACCTTTGCCCTTGTGTCAATACTGGAGGCAATCAGACTTCTTATAACATTTGATGCACACATGGACTTCACTCTCCATCAGATGGATGTTAAGAGTGCCTTCCTCAATGGTTATCTGAAGGGAGATGTATTTGTCAGACAGCCTCCAGGTTTTGAAAGCAAGGAGTCACCTGACCATGTATACAAACTTGACAAGGCTCTTTATGGTCTCAAACAAGCACCAAGAGCATGGTATGAGCGTCAATCAAAATTCCTGCTAGAACATGGATACAAACGAGGTAAAATTGACAGCACCTTGTTCTTAAAGGAAAAGGGTAAAGAACTCCTGGTTGTGCAAATATATGTGGATGATATCATATTTGGGGCGAATTCTAAAAAATTGAGTAAGGAGTTTGCTATGCTTATGGGGAGTGAGTTTGAGATGAGTATGATGGGTGGGCTAAACGTCTTCTTAGGCTTGCAAATCAAGAAAAATTAAAATGGAACAATGATCCATAAATAAAAGTATGTGAAAGAATTGCTCAAGAAATTTAAAATGGAAGACTCAAAGGAAATAGACACCCCCATAGCCACAGCTACAAAATTAGATGTGGATGAACCTGGTTCATCCGTTGACCAGAAGCTATACAGAAAGATGATTGGGTCTGTATTATATCTCACTACCAGCGGACCTGATATTGTGTTCAGTGTAGGAATGTGTGCTAGATTTCAGGCAAATCCAAAGGAGTCCCACCTAACTGTAGTGAAGAGAATTTTGAGATATCTGAAAGGCACCACTGATTTGTGCCTTTGGTATCCTAAAGGTAGTAATTTCGACCTTGCAGGATATGTTGATGCTGATTATGCAGGTTTCCTGGTTGACATGAAAAGTACTTCAGGCATGGCTCGCTTTTTGGGCTCCTGCCTTGTGTCTTGGGCCACCAAGAAACAAAATTCAGTAGCCTTGTCTACTGCTGAGGCTGAATATGTGGCTGCAGCCTCATGCTATGCTCAGTTGCTATGGATCAAGCAACAACTCATGGACTTTGGTATAGAGGTTGCATGCATTCCTATTTTCTGTGATAACACTATTGCAATAAGTATGACGAAGAACCCGGTTCATCATAAAAGAATTAAGAACATAGATGTTAGACACCATTTCCTAAGGGATAACTATGAAAAAGGAATGATCTCAATCGAATTTTGTGCTACTGACCAACAAATTGCAGATATCTTTACTAAAGCACTAAGTAGGGACCATTTTGAGAGAAACCGGCTTGAATTAGGGATGATTAAGATCACTTAATTGAAAAATAAAAAAAAATAAAAAGTATTTTTTTTTTCTAGAAACACTAGCATAGTTAATCAATCAGACTAATCATTGCTCAGCATCATGACTTTACTGTCATACTCTCTTGCCATATATTAATATAATTCCCTTGTTGCTAATGATGTTTTCTATCTTTGTAAATTGACGCAAATTAAAGACTTTAACACGATGAACCTGGTTCATCCCTGCTTATTCATCTGACTGACAAGGTACGTGCTCATCTCCATAGAATTATTGAATTAATTACAGCCACACATGTGCAGGATTCTATCTATATTTGGTTCATTTCAAATTCTTTGTACTTATCCCTAAATGAACCCGTTCCAAGAAGTCCCATCGGTACTCAATTAGCCTAGAGGTAGGGAATTATTAAATGTCTAATCAATGACACTCCTACATCTATTAGACTCCCATTTAAGTAAATGTTCTGCTNTTACAGTTCACATTCACCAAAAAGATCTTCATCTCCCCAAAACCCTCCAGTTCTTGAACCCACTCCTGAACCCACACCTAACCCTACCCCAGCCCCCAGGGCACGAAGAGTAAAAGTTTTGGCCATAAAATCAGTTGCTTCTAGCTCTCGTGTAAGATTCTTCGAGGAAATTATTAAAACCGGCGAGGTTCATATGTCTGAATCTTCAAGTGAATCCTTCAAATTCGCTAATGAGGATGAAGCACCAGGTTCATCCAGTTCTGAGCAAGGTAATCTTGAAGTTGAATCTGAAACTTCTACTACTGAAAATAGGTTTGTGTTGGTTGGGTCAGTTTTTGATGTAGAAGTGCCATATAGGCAAAGAAAAATGGGAAAAAATCTTGAGAGAGAGGGAGGAGGAGGTTTTGTAATGGGATCTGGGGAGGATGGTACCACGTTGGCTATTTATGGCCCCACTCCTATGATAAATGAAGAAGGAGTCACAGATTTAGGGGGAAGTATTGTTGGGGAAGCAGCAGCAGGTTTAGAGAGCCTACAAAAATTAACAGATGAACCTGGTTCATCTGTCGAGGAGACACTGGCTGAGATGCTGAGGAGTNAATCCCAAGAGGAAAAGAACTTCAAAATCAAAGAAGGCTACTACCCCAAAGAAAAGAAAAGTTTCAATATTTGCTGATGTTTCTGCCCCAAAGGTTCGTGCTACAAGAAGTATTGTTCGACAATGAGAAGAGGAGTTAGAAAGGGCTCTGAGAGAGAGCAAGAAAAAGAAAGCTGCCAAGGGAAAGGCAAAGTTAGGAGAGCCTATTGAGGCTGTTAATGTTGATGATGAGATGATGGACCTGGTCCATCATGAGGAGCATCTGGCTCCAGTTGTGGTTGAGACACCCAAGCCCAAGAAGGCTAAGGCTTGGAAGCAAGTTTTCGATATTGGGAATTTTGGATGAGTTTTCTGTTGAAGATACTTTCACTTTCCTTTTCCAGAAATACATATAAATGTATATATAAAAGAGTTTAGTTTTCTTTCTCTTTGGTTTCATTTATTTGTTGAGTTCTCCCAAAACCAAATCTAAAATTGCATAGGTGAGCATATAATCTTTTTGCTCGAGTTCATCTATTTCTTGGATTTTATTGACATCAAAGTATTCATTTTGTTGATATCTTCTATTAGCATATTAAGAAAGATGGTAATTTAAATCTTGAAACATAAGTTGTTTGAGTTAATATAACTTTGAATGTTGAGATGGTATGGGTATTGGTTCAATTCTCCAATTGCTGAGTAAAGAGTTATTTTTCATAAGTTAGACAAATAATGTGGGTTGTGGGTAGGGTTGGATGTTTCAGCAGGCAAAACTTTGGGCCAAAAGCTCAATTCGTTAGGCCCAATGCCAACTAAGCTAGTTGGACCATTTCTTTCTTCTAAGAAATAAGTAGCTGGCCCATTTTCTAAGATAGCCATAAGCAGGCCCAAATGATTTAAAAATCAGTTTCTTCCAATAGATCCAATCTTGGATGCTTCTTTTAATAATAATTTCTCAATAACTTAAGCCCTTATAATTAATTTAAATGCTTGTTAACTAGTAGGCACGCTTTAACTTTTTCGTTCACGGACTCTCTCGCGCAGCGTGATATTTAACATTCAACAACTTCACGGACTCGCTTGCGCAGCGTGACATTTAACATTCAACAACTTAATTCAATAATCTCATACTATATACAATAGCTTTAATTAATTTCTAATCCTTTTTTCATAGTCGCGGATTCGCTTGCGTAGCGCGATAGTAACTTTTAATAATTTTCAAAAATAATTTCCTCAAGCACAAATGTAGTGATTTCTCAAAATACAACAAATAATTAGTTGTCATGATTTCGGATTCTCTTGAGAGGCGCGATTATGATAAGTTAATTAATTTCATTTTCGATCACGCATTCGCTTGCGTAGCGTGGTTATGACAATGCAATATTTTCCAAATTATTTTTTTAATAATTCTAAATCAAGAAATAACAGTGGATAGGTAAAATATGAAAATCAAATAAAGCACATTTTGTCCAAAATTAATTAAAGCCAAGTTTTAAGTCAATAAAGCGACCGTGCTAGAACCACGGGACTCGGGGAATGCCTTACACCTTCTCCCCAATCAACATAATTCCTTACCCGAACTTTATTTTCGCGGACCGATAAAAATAGAGTCAAAACTTCCTTTGACTAGGGATTCAAATAAAAGGTGACTTGGAACACTGAAAAATCAATTCCAAGTGGCGATTCTGTAAATAAAATAATCCCTACTAAAATTTGTCACTTCAATTGGAAAAACCCTTTAATCCATAATCCATAACACACATATCTTGGGGGTTAAAAAAGGGGTGTGACAGCTTTGGCGACTCTGCTGGGGACAACCAGAATTCGAGCTTGTACATTTTGACTTTTATTTGGCTTTATTAATTTTGTATATATTGTGATTTATTTGTGCCTAATGTGCTACTTGTCCGTATTTTACCGCTTTGATACTGTTGAACTGTATATATAAATTGTTTTATGGCGCACCCCTCTGAGTCTTCTTGAAATTAAATTGGGCATTTTCTTGGCATAGCCCGATTTTTTTGAGATAGTCGAGGTGCTTGTCACCCGGTGAAGGATTTTAGTCACTGATGTTTTAGGCGGGGAGTGCCACTAGTTAAGCCGGAAAGCAATGCTATCGGTACACTGACCCTCCTCGGCGCGAGTTGTCCACTCGAGTAAGCCAGTCTAGGTACCTTCTTCACCAGAATTTAAACCTAGAAGAAAAAACCTCATGCCGGATATCCTTAGTAGGTTCGCTTTATGTGCATCACGTGCATTTGAATTAGCGAAACTCGGCACGGGGGACGGTCCGTATAAGACAAGTATCCTCTTTTAGACCATCATATTCACGTATGTGCTACCTGTTACTTTATTTGGGATGCTTTCATGTTGACCTGCTTTAGGGTTGGTTAGTTGAATGAGCAGAGGAAAAATAAATATGCTCCCGATTCTGTACAAATGTTTGTTCTTTTTAAAATTATATATATATATATATATATATATATATATATATATATATATATATATATATATATATATATATAAAGCCTGAAATGTTCTGGTGAGTATGGTTTCCATGATTAATTTTCATAAAAAGAAAATAAAAAGAGAAAATATAGTTAGTTTCGTTGGAAATTTTATCACTGAAATACGCGGGTTTGATTCTCACCAGATATGAGATACGTAGGCAAACCTCATCGGTTCCGACCCATAATTTTCCAAAAAAAAATATTCAAAAATATTTTCCTTTACTTCCTTCTTTATAAAAGTCTTTCTTTGAGACCCAATTTTTAAAGATCCAAAAATATTTCCTTTTAATTTCTTCTAAAAATCCAAAAATATTTTATTTCTTCTTCAGAAGTTTTTCTTTCAAAATTGAAAAGAAAATTCAAGATTCAAAAATATTTTCTTTTTTTAGAAGTCTTTATTTCATAAATTCAAACTTAAATACAAAATCCAAAAATATTTCCTTTCTTTTTGTAGAAGTTTATCTTTTGAAATTCTCAAAAAAAGAAAAATCGAAATTTTAAAAAAAATATTCTTTTCTTTTTTGAAGCCTTTCTTTTTAAAAATTCTATAAATAAAAAAAGCCAAACAAATCGAAATCAAAAAATATTTTATTTCTTCTTTATTAGTATTTCTTTCAGAAATTTAAAAAAGAAAATCAAAATCCAAAACAAAAGAGTGAGTTTATCTACTTTATTCATGATTTTCCCTGAACTACATAATGATCTGATTCATGCGGCGACATAATACGTAGGCAACCCCCAAAAGGTTTAATTAAATATTTTTCAATGACTCAATGAGGGATCAAAATAAGGTGGATGAAAGGAAAAAAAAAGGAAATAAGAGCCTTAATAAGTAGCAACCTTATAAGCCGGAATGAAACACGAAGAGTTTCAAAAGCATGTTAGGCACGATAATAATGTTAGGAGCATAACATATTTACGTGTGATTCGTATTTGTAAAATGTTGAAACCTAACATGTTTGTTGACTCTTATATAGTAAGTTTAAGGTGGTTGGTTTGTGGTGAAACTAGCAACGCATCATTACTTTACCAGATCTAATGGGAAGGTAGCGATGGCTAACAATGATGAAATCGAGTTGGTCAGTAACGACCCTCAGGGTCAATCGGTTGAGCAAGAGTAGGAGGAAGTAATAAGATTGAAACATCAACTGACCGATGTGTATCAGGCTAGAGTCTCTGCTCAGCCTCCGCCTCAGGTTCCCTCTGAGGAAACCACCATACCCCAGGCTACTAAACCACTGCTCCCTACAACGAGAGATCATATTCTACCACTAGGGTATGTGCCAAACTACAGCTTCCACACTTGTGACGACCCGCTCGGTCGTCTTAATAATTAACGCCCCGGTCCTCTATTAACTATTTTCCCCAAGTCTATTTCTGCTAAATTGAATTGCTGGGATGTTTGGTTTTGAGTTTCGGAGAGTTTTGGGACACTTAGCCCCTAAATGAGAGCTTAGGTGTTGGAAAGTTTCCCGTAGTCGGAGCAATGTAAAGACGGCCTCGGAATGGAGATCTGATGGTTCCGTTAGCTCTATTAGGTAATTTCGGGGTTGGGAGCGTGTTCGGAATGCATTTTGAAAGTCCGTAGCTCATTTAGGCTTAAAATGCCGAAGTTTGAATTTTTGAAGTTTCCAGTCCGATAGTGAGTCTTTGATTCGAGGGTTGGAATGGAATTCTGGAAGTCGCAGTAGCTCTGTCATGGGATATTTGTGCAAAATTTGAGGTCATTCGGATGAGTGTAGACGCGTTTCGGCGTCGGATGTGAATTCTAGAATTTTCCTAAGTTTCTAGGCATGAACATATGCATAATCGATGTTTTTGATGTTATGAGGCGTTTTTTTAAGGCTTGACCTAGTTCGAATGAAGTATTAAGGTTGGTTGGTGGTTTTGGTTGAGGTCTCAGGGGCCTCGGGGTTGTTTCAGATGCTTAGCGGGAGAAAGATTGGGACTTAGCTACTGCTGAACCAGGCCTCTTCTGGTGTCTTCCCACCTACGAAGGTTTTTCCGCAGGTGCGGACTCGCAGGCGCATGGGGCTTGATCACAGGTGCGATAGGGGGAGATTTGACCAGTGGTCGCAGGTGCGACCTGGGTTCCGCAGGTGCGGTACCGTAGGCGCGACCAAACAACCGCAGGTGTGGCCCTAGTGTAACTTAAGTGATTTTCGCACCTGCGATTCTTTTTCCACAGGTGAGGTACCACAAGTGCGGTGATCGGGACCGCAGGTGCGAGATTCCTATGTGTTTTATTCAAAAAATCCGAGAGTTTATTTCATAAGTCCAAAAATCGTGTAAGGGCTCAAGAAATGGCGATTTTCTGTGGGTTTTGAAGAGAAGGATCATAGGTAACATTTTCTAATCCTAATTCATTGTTAGAACATTAATCTCCGTTGTTTTCTTTAGTTTAATTATCAAAAATGGGGGGGGGAAACCATAGGAAATTGATGAAGTTTCCCCAACCCGAAATTCTGAAAATTTATGGGGGTTTTGGCATCGGATTTCGATTGTTTCTGGTTGAATGAGTCTGTGAGTTAATGGGTGTCTGGAAAATATAACTTTTACCTGATTCTGAGCCGTTGGCCCGAGGGGAGTTTTGGTCATTTTACCTAATTTCGTGCCTTAGCTTGAATTAAACAGTGAAAATCAGTTACATGAGATGTTATTTACGATATGTAATTGAATTATATAGATTTGGGCCATTTGGAGTCGGATACTCGTGGCAAACATGTGGTTTCGAGTTGATTTTTGAGCCGGTTCGAGGTAAGTGGCTTGTCTAACCTTGTGTGGGGGACCTTTCCCCTTAGGATGTGATATTTAGTAATTGAATGCCTTGTACGTGAGGTGACGAGCGCGTACTTGTGCTAATTGTCGAAAATCCGGTTTTTATTTAAATATTTAGACTGAGTTTCTTTCATACCTTCTTTATTCTACGGGATAGTATCCCGGGAGATCCCCTCTGAATATTTACTTTGGGACTACGGGACGGTATCCCGGGAGAGCCCCCTGCATATTTACTTTGGGACTACGGGACGGTATCCCAGGAGATCCCCCTGCATATTTACTTTGGGACTACGGGACGGTATCCCGGGAGATCCACTAGACGGTTAAGAAAAGGACTACGGGACGGTATCCTGGGAGATCCTCATTGTTACCATTGTTATTGAGCTATTCATATTTCGTGTTTAATCTGTTCTTGTGTTTTTTTATTGCCTTGTTGACCTGTCTTATTTCACTTCTGTACTCATTATTACTATCCGGTTTCATACTGTAAATTCCTATTATATTGTTTAACCTCAGTAGGGCCCTGAGCTTCCTCGTCACTACCCGACCGAGGTTAGGCTTGGCACTTACTAAGTACCGATGTGGTGTAATCATGCCCCTTCTGCGCATGTTTTTCATGTGCAGATCCAGGTACCTCCACCCAGGCGCACTATCCCCGAGGTTGAGTGATCCAGCAGAGACTTCGAGGTACATTTGTCGCGTCCGCAGACTAGGAGTCTCTATCTTATTCCAGCTTTTGTGGAAAACTTTTCCTTCCTTACATTTGTTTAGACATTCTGGAGTTAGAGCAGTGTATTACATTTCTGTTAGCTTGTGTTTTCCCGTGAGTTTCCGGGTTTTGGGGTGATATTGTAGACTTCCGCATTATTGGGTTGTATATGCTGAGCGGCATTTATATACAGTGTTTTCTTAGTTGTTCAGTTTTAATTAATTATTCCGCAGGTTATGTTGTTTTTCCGCATTGTTAGGCTTACCTAGTTAGAGGGACTAGGTGCCATCACGACATGTTCACGGAGGGCGAACTGGGGTCGTGACAAGTTGGTATCAGAGCTCTAGGTTCATAGGAGTTACGGAACACAGACCGGTTTATTAGAGTCTCGTTAATCGGTACGGAGACGTATGTACTTATCTACGAGAAGCTATGTAACTGCTTAGGAGAAAAAAATTTCACTTAATTGATTTCCTTGTCGTGCAATACTTTTGACATCAATTCTAATCCTGTGTCTTCTATTCTCTCACAGATGGTGAGGACACGTTCTACTCGGGACGATCAGGCACCCGTTCCCCCTACTGCAGTCGTCAGATGTCGGGGCCGAGGTAGAGGCCGAGGATACGCACGTGGTGCAGCGAGAGCACCAGTGCGAGCTGCCACCGAGGTATCACCAGCAGATCCAGTCGAGGTCCAGACACCTGACATGCCTACTGCCATTACTACTCCAGCCTTTAGGAGACATTAGCTCAGTTCATGTCTATGTACACCACTCTGGCTCAGGCAGGGTTGCTTCCCCTTGCTGCAACCACATCCCAAGCCGGGGAAGGAGCACAGACTCCTACTGCCCGCACTCCTGAGCAGCGAGTGCATGTGGAGCAGGACCCATAGATCATTCCTGTGCCGCCTGTAGTGCCAGTTCAGACGGAGGAAGGGTCAGCTGCTTCAGAGGACGAGCAGCGGAGGCTTGAGAGGTTCAAGAAGTATGACCCTCCGGTATTCAGTGAACTAGCATCAGATGATACGTTGGGTTTCTAGAGAAGTGTCACTGTATTCTTCGCACTATGGGCATAGCCGGATCTAGTGGGGTTTCCTTTACTACCTTCCAGCTTCGCGGAACCGCCTATGATTGGTGGCGCACCTATGAGTTAGACAGTCTAGACAAGGATGCTTCACTGACCTGGACCCAGTTCTCAAATAGGTTCCTGAGAGTGTTTGTTCCTCAGAGCCTCAAGGACGCATGGCGCGCAGAGTTTGAACATTTGTGCTAGGGTGCTATGACAGTTTCAGAGTATGCTATCTGTTACACCAGATTGGCTAGGCATGCACCAGCTTTGGTTGCTACTGTCCGTGAGAGGGTTCGCCGGTTCATTGAGGGTCTTGTCCCACCCATCAGATCTAGCATGGCTCGAGAATTGGAGACAGACATTCCTTATCAGCAGGTAGTGCGCATTTCTAGGAGGATCGAGGGTATACTCGCTAGGGAGCGAGAGGAGAGGGAGGCTAAGAGGTCTCGAGAGTCGGGCCACTACTCTGGTGCCCGTACCCCAGCAGCAGGTCGACATGGTAGGGGTTATATGGTCCGCCCAGTTCATTCAGCTCTTCCAGCAGCCAGCGGTACTCCAACTCCACCCAAGCCTCAGGAGCCTTATTATACACCTCCAGTTTCTAGCGCGCCTCCTACGCGGGGTGCTTACAGAGGTCAGTCTGGCAGACCTGGCCCTAGCCAGTCACAGCCGCCACGTCCTCCCAGATCTTGTTTCTAGTGTGGCGATTCACGCCATGTGGTTAGGGACTGCCCCAGACTTATTAGGGGAGCATATTCACAGACTTTTCAGCCACAACGTGCTTAGCAGGGTTCTCAGGCCATGATCACAGCTCCAGCTGCTACCCCACCTTCCCAGCTAGCTAGGGGCGAAGGTCGGTGGGGTAGAGGTCGCCCTCGAGGGGGAGGCCAGGCCAGATATTATGCTATTCCTTCTCGTACCGAGGTTGTTGCCTCTGATTCTGTCATTACAGGTATTATACTGGATTGTCACAAAGATGCATCGGTTTTATTCGATCCAGGCTCCACGTATTCTTATGTGTCTTCTTATTTTGCTCCCCATTTGGGTATAGCCCGAGATTCTTTGAGTTCTCCTGTTTATGTTTCTACTCCTGTGGGGGATTTTCTTGTTGTGGACCGCGTTTATCGGTCATGTATGGTTACTATTCGTGGTTTTGAGACCAGTGCGGATTTATTGTTACTCGATATGGTGGATTTTGATATTATCTTGGGCATGGACTGGTTGTCGCCCCATTCTGCTATTCTTGATTGTCACGCCAAGACCGTGACGCTGGCTATGCCAGGTATTCCGCGTGTTGAGTGGAGTGGAACCTTATATCACACTCCTAGTAGTGTTATCTCTTTTCTTAGAGCTCAGCGTATGGTTGAGAAGGGGTGTGCCGCGTATTTTTCTTATGTGAGAGATGTCAGTGTTGATACCCCTTCTGTTGATTCAGTTCCAGTGGTACAGGATTATACCGACGTGTTTCCATCTGATCTTCCGGGCATGACGCCCGATAGAGACATTGATTTTGGCATTGATTTGTTTCCAGGCACTCAGCCCATTTCCACTCCTCCTTACCGTATGGCCCCTCCTGAGTTGAAGGAGTTGAAGGATCAGTTACAAGAATTGCTTGATAAGGGTTTTATTCGACCCAGTATTTCACCTTGGGGTGCTCCTGTCTTTTTTGTGAAGAAAAAAAAATGGTTCTTTGCGCATGTGTATTGATTATCGCCAGTTGAACAGGGTTACAGTGAAGAATCGTTATCCCTTGCCTCGTATTGATGATTTATTTGACCAGCTTCAGAGCACACGGGTATTTTCTAAGATTGATTTGCGCTCAGGATACCATCAATTGAAGATTCGGGAGCCGGATATCCGGAAGACTGCTTTCAGGACTCGGTATGGCCATTACGAGTTTCTAGTTATGTCATTCGAGCTGACTAATGCCCCTGTAGCATTTATGCATTTGATGCACAGTGTGTTCAGGCCATATCTCGACTCGTTCATCATTGTTTTCATAGATGATATTCTTGTTTACTCCCGGAGTCGGGAAGATCATGAGCAGCACCTAAGGACAGTGCTTCAGACATTGAGAGAGGAGAAGTTGTATGCAAAGTTCTCAAAATGTGAGTTTTGGTTGAGTTCTGTGGCATTCTTAGGCCACGTGGTATCGAGTGAGGGAATTCGAGTGGATCCGAAGAAGGTAGAGGCCGTGCAGAGTCGGCCCAGGCCGTCCTCAATTACAGAGATTCGCAATTTCCTTGGCTTGGCAGGTTACTACCGCCGTTTTGTGGAGGGATTTTCATCGATTGCAGCCCCTATGACTAGATTGACCCAGAAGGGTGCTCCATTTCAGTGGACAGAGGAGTGTGAGGTGAGATTTCAGAAGCTCAAGACAGCTTTGACTACAGCCCCAATCTTGATATTGCCTACTGGTTTGGGGTCTTATACAGTTTCGCGAGTTGGCCTTGGAGCGGTGTTGATGCAAGATGGTAGGGTGATTGCCTACGCATCCAGACAGTTGAAGATACATGAGAAGAATTACCCTGTCCATGACCTTGAGTTAGCTACCATTGTTCATGCCTTGAAGATCTAGCGTCATTATTTGTACGGTGTGCCTTGTGAGATTTATACTGACCACCAGAGTTTGCAGCACATATTCAGGCAGAAAGATCTAACTTTGCGCCAGCGTAGGTGGTTAGAGTTGCGAAAGTACTATGACGTTACTATATTATACCACCCAGGGAAGGACAATGTGGTGGCCGACGCCTTGAGTCACCGGGCGGAGAGTTTGGGGAGTTTGACATACCTTCATGCAGCTGAGAGGCCTCTAGCCTTAGATGTTCAGTACTTAGCCAGTCAGTTCGTGAGATTGAATCTTTCTGAGCCTTGCTGGGTATTAGCTTGTGTGGGTTCTCGGTATTCCTTATTCGATTGTATTAGGGAGCGGCAGTACGACGATCCTCATTTACTTGTCCTCGAGGACACGGTCCAGCACGGTGATGCCAGAGATGTGATCATTGGAGATGACTGGGTATTGAGGATGCAGGGTCGGATTTGTGTGCCCAATGTTGATGGGCTTCGAGAGTTGATTTTAGCAGAGGCCCATAGTTCGCGATATTCCAGCCACCCGGGTGCTGCGAAGATGTATCAGGATTTGAGGCAGCACTATTAGTGGCGAATAATAAAGAAGGATATAGCAGAGTTTGTGGCCAAGTGTCTCAACTTTCAGCAGGTCAATTGTGGGCATCAGAGACCGGGAGGGTTACTTCAGCAGATCGAGCTTCCAGAGAGGAAGTGGGAGCGGATCACCATGGACTTTGTGGTTGCACTTCCTCGGACTTTGAGATTAACGCCCCGGTCCCCTATTAACTATTTTCCCCAAGTCTATTTCTGCTAAATTGAATTGTCGGGACGTTCGGTTTTGAGTTTCGGAGAGTTTTAGGACACTTAGTCCCTAAATGAAACCTTAGGTGTTGGAAACTTGCCCGTAGTCGGAACAGTGTGAAGAAGGCCTTGGAATGGAGACTCGATGGTTCTGTTAGCTCCTTTAGGTGATTTAGGGGTTGGGAGCGTGTTAGGAATGCATTTTGGAAGTCCGTAGCTCATTTAGGCTTAAAATGCCGAAGTTTGAATTTTTGAAGTTTCCAGTCTGATAGTGAGTCTTTGATCCGAGGGTCGGAATGGAATTCCGGAAGTTGCAGTAGTTTCGTCATGTCATTTGGGATGTGTGTGCAAAATTTGAGGTCATTCAGATGAGTGTAGACGTGTTTCGGTGTCGGATGTGAATTCTAGAATTTTCCTAAGTTTCTAGGCTTAAACCTATGCATAATCGATGTTTTTGATGTTATGAGACGTTTTTTTAAGGCTCGACCTAGCTCGAATGAAGTATTAAGGTTGGTTGGTGGTTTTGGTTAAGGTCCCGGGGGTCTCGGGGTTGTTTTGGATGCTTAGCGGGAGAAAGATTGGGACTTAGCTACTGGTGAACCAGGCCTCTTCTGGTGTCTTCGCACCTGCGAAGGTTTTTCCGCAGGTGCGGACTCGCAGGCGCGTGGGGATTGATCACAGGTGCGATAGGGGGAGATTTGACCAATGGTCGCAGGTGTTGTACCGCAGGCGCGACCAAACAATCGCAGGTGCGGCCCCAGTGTAACTTAAGTGATTTCCGCACCTGCGATTCCTTTTCCGCAGGTGCGGTGATCGGGACCACAGGTGCGAGATCCCTATGTGTTTTATTCCAAAAATCCGAGAGTTTATTTCATAAGTCTAAAAATCGTGTAAGGGCTCAAGAATTAGCGATTTTCTGTGGGTTTTGAAGAGAAGGATCATAGGTAAAATTTTCTAACCCTAATTCATTGTTAGACCATTAATCTCCATTGTTTTATTTAGTTTAATTATCAAAAATAGGGGAAAACCATAAGAAATTGATGAAGTTTCCCCAACCCGAAATTCTTAATATTTATGGGGTTTTTGGCATCGGATTTCGATTGTTTCTGGTTGAATGAGTCCGTGAGTGAATGGGTGTCCGAAAAATATAACTTTTAACTGATTCCGAGGCGTGGGCCCGAAGGGCATTTTGGTTATTTTACCTAATTTCGCACCTTAGCTTGAATTAAATAGTGAAAATCAGTTGCATGAGATGTTATTCACGATATGTAATTGAATTATATAGATTTGGGCCATTTGGAGTCGGATACTCGTGGCAAACGTGTGGTTTCGAGTTTATTTTGAGCTGGTTCGAGGTAAGTGGCTTGTCTAACCTTGTGTGGGGGACCTTTCCCCTTAGGATGTGATATTTGGTAATTGAATGCCTTGTACGTGACGTGACGAGCGCATAATTGTGCTAATTGTCGAAAATCCGGTTTTACTTTAAATATTTAGACTGAGTTTCTTTCTTACCTGCTTTATTCTACTTGCAATTATAGCCTAAGTTAGTTTAGAAAAGCATTCCTAGTTGACTTGAATTGCTTAAGTGCTTTAATTGTACTACGTGAAGCAAGTTAGGCTAGAACTACTTGTTGCCTCGTTTTTTTTTTTTGCACTCTATTTCTAAATGTCTTCTTGTTGTGGCTACGTATTTACTTTGGGACTACGGGATGGTATCCCGGGAGATCCCCCTGCATATTTACTTTGGGACTACGGGACGGTATCCCGGGAGATCCCCCTGCATATTTACTTTGGGACTACGGGACAGTATCCCGAGAGACCCCCCTGCATATTTACTTTGGGACTACGGGACGGTATCCCGGGAGACGGTATCCCGGGAGATCCCCCTGCATATTTACTTTGGGACTACGGGACGGAATCCCGGGAGAGCCCCTGCATATTTACTTTGGGACTACGGGACGGTATCCCGGGAGATCCCCCTGCATATTTACTTTGGGGCTACGGGACGGTATCCCGGGAGATCCACTAGACGGTTTAGAAAAGGACTACGGGACGGTATCTTGGGAGATCCCCATTCTTACCATTGTTATTGAGTTGTTCGTATTCCGTGTTTAATTTGTTCTTGTGTTTTGTTATTGCCTTGTTGACCTGTCTTATTTCACTGTTGTACTCATTATTACTGTCCGGTTTCATACTGTAAATTCCTATTATATTGTTTAACCTCAGTAGGTCCCTGAGCTTCCTCGTCACTACCCGACCGAGGTTAGGCTTGGCACTTACTAAGTACCACTGTGGTGTACTCATGCCCCTTCTACGCATGTTTTTCATGTGCAGATCCAGGTACCTCCACCCAGGCGCACTATCCCCGAGGTTGAGTGATCCAGTAGAGACTTCGAGGTACATCTGCCGCGTCCGCAAACCAGGAGTCTCTATCTTATTCCAGCTTTTGTGGAAAGCTTTCCCTTCCTTACATTTGTTTAGACATTCTGGAGTTAGAGCAGTGTATTACATTTCTGTTAGCCTGTGTTTTCCCGTGAGTTTCCGGGTTTTAGGCTGATATTGTAGACTTCCGCATTATTGGGTTGTATATGCCGAGCGGCATTTATATACAGTCTTTGCTTAGTTGTTCAGTTTTAATTAATTATTCTGCAGGTTATGTTGTTTTTTCCGCATTGTTAGGCTTACCTAGATAGAGGGACTAGGTGCCATCACGACATGTTCACGGAGGGCCAACTGGGGTCGTGACAACACCGACCCTGGTACCTGTAATGTGCATCCTCCTACCGCACCGGTTAGGAACACACCTCTCGTCGTGTCTAGTGCGCCTGTGTATACAATTCCACCACCACCTCCTGTGACAAGGCCAAATAATGATCCACCCTCTCATGCTTATGATGGACAATACTACTCTCCAGACATGGCTTTTATTGTCTCGGCTCTATAAAATCAGACTTCTCAGTACAAGTCACATGTAGAAACTGAAAAAGCTGCCAAGATGGGTGAGCGATGAGTTGGCCAGGAAAAATGAAAAGTCTTGAACAGAACATACAAGGACTAGGTGGTCACAAAAGTGTTTCATTCATTGATCTATGCATGTTCCCTAACATCCATTTTCCACCTGGGTTCAAAACCCCAAAATTTGAGAAATATGATGGACACGGTGACCCTATCGCCCACTTGAAAAGGTACTGCAACCAGCTGAGGGATGCAGGAAGAAATGAAAAATTGATGATGGCTTATTTTGGGGAGGGGCTGGTAGGGGTAACCTCTGAATGGTACATTGACCAAGATATCTCTCACTGGCATGTTTAGGACGACATGGCCCAGGCCTTTGTCAAACAATTTCAGTACAACATTGATATTGCGCCAGATCGCAATTCCTGTCCAATATGAAGAAAAATCCGACTGAAAGCTTCATGGAGTATGCCATAAGGTGGAGAGAGGAAGCATCTAGAGTTAAGCCACCCATTGATGACCATGAGTTAATCAATGTCTTCCTTCAAGCGCAGGATCCTGATTATTTTCAAAATATGATGCCCGCGATGGGCAGACCGTTTGCTCATGCAATCAATATAGGAGAAATGGTCGAGAATGGCCTCAATACTGGCCGAATTATAAGTCAAACGACTCTCAAAGCATCCACCCAACAAATCCAAAATAAGTCGGACAACTTTGTTAACCAAAAGAAGAAAGACGAGGAGGCCATGATGGCATCACGGGCAAAAAGAGGCCAAATTGGGAACATCTCAACCCCCGGATCCACGATACTCAATTTCTACACAGTATGCAACTCAGTCTTATGCCAAACCATCCAAATGCCAACATATGTGGGCTCCAACTTTAACATACCTTCATTTGCAACATCAGAACTCTCTATCACTCTACAACGCTCGTCCAAAATATGAGTATAAAAGGGAACATAAGCAGAGGGACAATTTCACGCCAATCGTAGAATCCTACACAAGTTTGTTTGAAAGGTTGAAACGTAGTGGAAGGATTGAGCCGCTTCAAGGGTATATTCCTGATCCATATGCAAAAGGTTTTAACCCTGTCGTACATTGCATGTACCATTCTAATGTCCAGGGGCATAGCACTGAGGATTGCCGGGCATTGAAAAAGGAAATAGAAATGATGATTCAATAAGGTATGTTCGTGGTCCAAGATAATGTCACCCTAAATATCATGACAAAGCACACAGTGTTCGGATGATTTACAATGATAAAGAATAGGGGTGGTTTGGTGAAAAATGTCAAGAACATGTCCACTGAATGGAAGGTAATCAACATTGTTGAAGGTCCTGTTTGATGCTGGTGTGCAAATTCATAGATAAGATGTTGAGCTTGATAATTGGAAAGTCACTCCCTTCCTTGCCAGGAAGAAGTCTTGATAACTTATTTCGTCATAATTTCTATCATCCGGATTATTTTGAGGTTGTCATCCAGATGTTGTTTGTTTGTCCTGTCATCAAAACTATTTATCCTTTAATCAATGAAATGAAACTTTTTTTCCTTCTTTGTCTCATTTTAATCCATTTTGTTTAGTTCTTCTTGCATACATATATTTCTTTTCACGCCAATTTTAGTGACATGACATGAATGCGGAGTTTTCGGCTAGATTTTAGAAAGCTTGTCCAATCTTGAAATGAATTGAGGAAAAACACGTGGAGGACAAGTAAGAGGTTAAAAAACTTTGATGATAATCCCATGTCAAGATCACATGGAACCGAAACAGTCATATTCGTAGAGGTTAAAGTTGTTTATCCCAAACCTATCATGAATACTAGCTTAAGGATAATTAAAAGTTTTGAAGTTTGGTTGGACTAATCAGTAAAAGGGTTTTGGCCACGGCCTGCCATAATCTAATCATATCAGGGAAGATGACCTAAATCTCCAAAGAAGGTGCATTCCAGGGAATTTAAAATGGATTAGTTGGAACTGAAGTGCATCAATTCACATCAAGGAAAAACCAAGAAGACAATCATGTCCATCAATACCGAACCTGAGAAGAGATAGTATGTGTCACGACCCCAAATCCTAACAGGTCGTGATGGCGCCTATCGTGGAACTAGGCTAGCCGACCATCACTTTACTACACATTTATGCAATTATAAGAGTTCACAATTTAATAATAAGCAGCAACCATAGCATAGAATAATGTAACTAAGTCTTAGCGTCCCAATAATAGTCTAACAACTCTAAACAAAACCTCCCAAGACTGGAGGCAATAGTCATGAGCATCTAAGAATAAATAAATCTAACTCTGCTAAAACTATAATATATGTCTCTGAATCAAATGCTAAAACTAATTAAGGAAGGGAAATGGAGAAGTTGTGGACGCTGGGGAGCTACCTCGAAATCCCGTGAACTGATGTTATGAGCAAGGACAGCTACTGCTCCGAATCATCACCTGAATCTGTGCACAGAGGCACAGGGAGTAATGATGAGTACGCCAACTCAGTAGTAAGGAAAATAAATCACAGTCTGAGAATTTTAAAACCCACAATACAGATACACAATTTCACAAACTAGTAAAACACCAAGTCACCATGTAGTATTCATCAAATAATAAGTTCAAAATCAGTTTCCAGAAATACTTTGAAACAAGTGTAATATCAATATATCTCAGTAAAATTCTCAGTAAAAACCAGTTTGAAAACGAAGTAAATCATAGTTCGAAAACTTAGTGAAATCATCATAAATCTGACCCTCGAGCCAAAATCATTTCTTGTAACAGTTTCCCCTCAGGCATTCTCTCAATCACTCAGTAACAATCATCACTCAGTATCAATCATCACTTAGTATCAGCCCCGCGGGCAATAATCATCACTCAATAGGTACCTGCACTCACTGGGGGTGNATGTGTAGGTGAATTGGAGATGGAAACGGAGCTAAAGGGATGCAAATACGTCGAAAATACGCAAAAGGAGACACCCGGGCGATAGCCGGGCGTTTACCCCCTAAAGTCGGGCACCCCCTGGCGTTAGGGGGGCGTTTGACCCATAAGGCCAGGCATCCCCAGGCGTTAGGGGGGCGTTAGGGCCCAAACACCAGGCCTGCCCTGGCCTTAAGGGGGCGT
>ML410042.1:25651-59066 GCA_005239525.1 Nicotiana knightiana | reverse complement strand
ATGGAAACGGAGCTAAAGGGATGCAAATACGTCAAAAATACGCAAAAGGAGATGCCCGGGCGATAGCCGGGCGTTTGGCCCATGAAGCCTGCCCCCCCCTGGCGTTAGGGGGGCGTTACAGCCATAACGCCAGGTCCCCCCTGGCGTTAGGAGGGCGTTAGAGCTATAACGCCTGGCCCCCCCTAGCGTTAGGGGGGCGTTAGAGCCATAACGCCTGGCCCCCCCTGGCGTTAGGGGGGCGTTACAGCCATAACGCCAGGTCCCCCCTGGCGTTAGGGGGCGTTAGAGCCATAACGCCTGGCCCCCCCTGGCGTTAGGGGGGCGTTAGAGCCCAAACGCCAGGGGTCTCCAGTGTTGCCCAAGTCCGAGTTTGACGAGTTTAAGTGTTTCCCAAGTGAAATAGAAGTCTCCTACACGGTTAGGGTTCACCCTAAACCTATAAATAGACTCCTAAAACACAATTATAGGGGGGGTTTTCGTGGATCAACAACAAAACAAGAAGAAATTCCATTGAAGAACAAGAACAATGATTTCTACATTTAGTAATTCTTATTTTATATTTCCATTATGCAATTTCTTGTAGTTTTGTTTAGTTTAAACATGAGTAGCTAAGTTTTAATCTAGGGTTTTGGTAGAACCCGTTGGGGATGAACTTCGTTTGATATTAATATATTTTGATTGATTATTCTCTATTTGTTCAACTACGTTCTTATTGTAGTTAATTGAATGGCCATCAATTAGCTGTGCCTATTTAGTATGTATCTACTTGAGAGAGAGTGCATATTTAGGTAATTGTTTGAACAACACCACTCCTAGAGTATAGACGAAAGTCATAACCGAGGGTTTAGAGGTTGGATTAGAAATAACGATACCTCGGGTGCAATCTAAAGTGAACTGTAATGAAATCTAGCTAGCGTAACTTGAGAGAGTGCGTCTAGTAAATTATCATAATTACTTGAAAGAGATTTATGGTAGATAGAGAGTTCATGATTGATAGAGACGATTAATTAAGCTATAAGAAGTATCGGAGAAAGAATTCACCAACGGGGGAAACCATAACCTTAGACCTTTAATATTATTGTTTACATTAAATTGTTAGATTAATTACTAGTTGATTATTTTGTTAGTAGAATTAGTTAAACAACACAACTTGATATTCAAAAGTCTTAAGAAAATTGATTAAACATCAGTTTAGTATTTAATAAATTCAACTGATACGTTCAATTCCTCGTGGGATCGACTTTAGTCTGTATAGAAGACATAGTTGAGCGTGATCAGTCTATGAGGGAGAGCTTGGAAAAATCAGTACCCTTTAGAGATTGGATCCGTTCAGAAAGAAGAAATTTTGGACTACTTGAATCACAAACGGAGATAGAAGAAGCTTATGAAGAAATGCTAGCGGAACTTGCGGAGGATGCTGCTTCGCCCGGAAGCGGTGATGAACAAGCTTCTTTTCCGCCACCACCAACGGAAATTCCTCAAAACCTTGAAGGATTTATGAAATTTGTTAGAGATAATATGTAGATTAACATGTAACTTGTATTTTGGCACATCTTGATTAGTTTTTTTCCTTTTAATGGTGGTATTAGTACATTATTGTGCTCATTCCATGGGGTGAGGAAGACTAAGAAAGATATTGTCATTTTTTTAAATGTCGTATTAATAAAAATTATAAGACATTTCCTTGAATATTTGTTTACATTTTCTTTTTGTATTTAAACTTGAATTACAAGATATAAGTCATAATTATATAATATAATTTACAATAAATTGCCTTAAATAATATAATGTAATTACATAAAATAGCCAACGGCTATAATTGAAAAAACTAGCCATTTAGATTTTTTAGTGCAAGTTTGAATATCTCTTTACTATTTTTGTGCTTTAAATTTGAATTACAAGATTTATGTCACAATATTTATAAGAAATTACCTTAGGTAAAAAAAAAAAAATTAAAAAATAACCCGGATCGTTTAGGCCCGTGAACTCGGGCCCATGTGAGCTTAGACCCACAGCAGGCCGTTCTACACATCAGGATCGTTTGGCCTGTTTGACCCAGGCCCGGAACTTAGAAATAATGCACTGTTTGAACTCATGACACCTAGCAGTGTGTCTCTTTCTAATTATATTTCCCCCCCCATGATGCTCGACCTAGGAGGATATCTCAATGGTGTCTTCAGTTATAGCGGTGTACACATGTTTACATACCTTTTAATTGGTTCTCTACCTTTCGCTCCTCTTCTTACAATCCTTCAATTAATGCGATGTTGTTTTCCACCCATTTTGATCTCCACTTGAGTTCCTCTTCTATTAGCTGACTATTGAGTTCATTTGTTAGCTATTGGAGAATAAACTTATTCTCAAAAATAAGAAAAATAATAAAAAGATATCGATATTTGGCAAGTAGGAGTACTAGTGCTAAATTGTGTTTTATCAATCTATATTTGCCACCTTAATTTATTGTATTTCCGCGAACTTAGGATAAGAATGCTTTTACATCTGTTGCAACATGGTAGGTGGCATCCCACTCTTTTATGTCTAGTATAAGTCAATAACAACAAAATAAGATATGAATCTTGCTCATTCCTTTTTGTCGCTCCAATCTTTTCTCTAATTCCTTTGATTTGTTTTCTATGTTTTGCATGAGCACGAGGAGTAACAAAAGTCTTACATTAAGACTCGTCACCGTACCCCACCCGAGCATGGCGTCATCACACCCCTTATCCATAAAAGGCATTGGATAGCAAGGAAAACAAACGAAACGCTTGGGAGCGTCTATGACGTCTTTTTTTTTCTTTTCCATATCATTTAATTTTTATTGACGGTGTACTTGTGTGCTTAGCTTTATACTAGTGTTGTGATCGTATGTTTAAAACTATTTCTGACAGAGGATTAATCAATTTTTTTAGACTTAGTCATCTTTATTGGCCGTATAGAATTTCAAAATAAGAATTTTTTTCTCGTTGCTTTGGGTTAACATTTGGTTAAAACAGATAATTTATCAAAACTTTCTTGAAAGGAAAATCTGGCTTCTCTAGAAGCAATTTGAGATATTTACCTAGTCCAAAGTGCTTTCTTCAAATTAAACTACTTTTCTTTCAACCAAAATTTTAACTTTAGAAATCTTTAGACGTTCGCTATTGGCTCAAGTATGCAAAAAATCCTTTTCTAATCTTTTCTCGTAGTTTATCTTATTTACTTAGTTTAGATGTTTTAAATTACCATTTTGTTGTTAATAAAATATTTAAGACGCTACTCCCCAAATTTTCAAATTAGACTTTAGATTATATTAACCTAAGTTTGACCGGTTAGCCGTAATTAACGGATCATATAGGGTGCCTTAATAACCTTTTTTATAGGATTAATTAGAACCCTTACCCATAATCTTAAGGTTAGGTGGGCCATAAAATAGAGTAGTTTTAAGCATTGTTTAGCTAAATTGGTGTCCTAATTCACCGTTGAAATAATTAGGTGGCGACTCTTAAAATTAATTAAACCTCGGTCTTTCCAATACGTTATCCTCTAGTTTGACCCATGTTAAGATGGGGTATAACAACCTGTGTATGAGCTTCCAGCATATTATACTGGACCGGTATATTTTTCGAATTTTGAACAGTATTTCGTTCAAATTTATCTTTACATAAAAAGTGGCTAAAATTCGATTACTTTTGAAACTATAACTATTATTGAATGGCTACTTGTAAATCTGGCTATTTTTGAATTTCTACCTGAAAAAAGGACTTTATATTTTGGTAAAAATTGCATAGGGTGGCCATTATTTAAAGTGGTATTTAATTTTTATCTAGCATTTTTAATGTTGAGCAAAAATAGCCACTAATCTATTAAAATTAATATGAAGAGACGGGTGTTACCCTTTCTTCTATCTCTTTTCCTTCCCAAAAGAGTAGTTCATATTCATGCGGCTCAAAATAGCCTTGCAACTGAAAGTTAAGTTCTGAAAAGCAAAAAAAAATATCATGGGACAAAATAAACTAATTAAGAGACCCAAGTTCAATAAGCATTATTTACCTCAACCTTGCTTGGATTGTCATTGCAGTATTTTGATACAATTAAGGAGTTTGTCTTATTTGTGTATTATGCTCAATAGGCCGGGGAAAATCACGTTTTCTCTGCAACATGGTGGATGTTGCAGAGATCCTATCTTTGCTATAAGACAAATTGGTTTATTGAAGTGCATCCTGGTCCTATTCCTCCTAAGCCTTCCACCTAACTATTATTTTAAGTTCAAAAGTTAAGGACACTTGGTCCTGAACTTAGACTAACAAGCTCAAAAGTTAAGGACAACAGGTCCGGAGCTTACAGTTACAAGTTCAAAAGTTAAGGACAATAGGTCCTGAAATCCTTAACTTAGACTAACAAGCTCAAAAGTTAAGGACATGTAGTCTTGAAGTCCTGAAGTTAAGTTCAAAAGTTAAGGACATGTAGTCTTGAAGTCCTGAAGTTAAGTTCAAAAGTTAAGGACATGTAGTCCTGAAGTCACGAACTTAGAGTTCCAAGTTCAAAAGTTAAGGAAATGTAGTCCTGAAGTCCTGAACTTAGAGTTCCAAGTTCAAAAGTTAATAACATGTAGTTTTGAAGTCTTGAGTTAAGTTCAAAAGTTAAGGACATGTAGTCTTGAAGTCCTGAACTTAGAGTTCAAAGTTCAAAAGTTAAGGACATGTAGTTGTGAAGTCCTGAAGTTAAGTTCAAAAATTAAGGACATGAGCGAAAGGGTATTTTCGTCCAGACAGTTAAAGTTTATTAAAGCAGTGGCTAAAGACTAAAAATATTTTAAACAGTGGCTTAAAAGTAAATACATGTGTTATTAGTGGCTAACCGTACACTTCCCCTATATTTTGCCCAAATTTTTAATGGGCTGAGTTTGAAATGATCCAGCCCGTTTTGGGTCCACAAATTCCCGCTAACTATTTCCCGCTAATTATTTCCCGCCAATAGTAATAATAAAACTAAACGAAACCGCACCTTCCCGCCATATCTCTCCCTTTTTTCTCTTTCATTTCCCTAAAACCCTAATTCCACAGCTCCATTTCTCTAGAAGAATTTTTCTGCCGATTTGCTCTCACAATCCAAAAAAGAGAATGAAAAGAAAGCAAGGCGGAAGTGGAAGTGGAAGTGGAAGAGGAAGAGGAAGAGGAAGAGGAAGAGGAAGAGGAAGAGGAAGTTCCATTATGGAAGGCCAATTCACACGGAGCAAATCTCAGATCTACTTGCACTGCAACAGATCGGGTCGAGTTCGGGTCGATTCGGCTAAATCCAAGCGTTCCGATCACCAGCTCCAGCAACTGAATCCACCTGCGAAGAAACTCAAAATGCTAATCGTTCAGAATCGAGAACGTTCTTCGGATCTGTGTGAAATGTCGCGTACGCCAGTCAAGGATCTTCGTGCTCGTAGAGTGTTTTCTTCACCTTCGGCTGTTTTAGAAAATGACGGTGATTTGAAGAAAAGCGTATCGCCCTTATTCGAGGAGAAAAAAGAGAAAAAAGGAGGTGGTAAACTTGGTACCGGGAGTAATGGAAATAGGAATGGAGGTCCTCAGAAGAGTAATTCAGTAAGATATTTGATTCATTCTAGCGGACTGCATATTAATTTTAGTTAATTTTTTTATATTATGTGTCTGAGTTAGCTAGCTTATATTTTATATAAATTGTATGATTCCTTTGAAATTTTAACCAGGAGTAGAGATAATTTGATTAACAATCTATTAGGAATTTATCTTAGGTAAAAACTTACTTGAACTTGGTATTTTACACCAAACCAGATAATTTAATCTTAGCACTTAAATACATTTCTCCTAATAATGGTTAAGTGATAAATGTGTTTATGAAAGAGACATCTCGTGTGCATTAAGTTTTTACCTTTTTGGGAACTTAGCATGATTGTGTTGGATAACTTTGATTCTTTATCAATTAGGTTGCAGAATTTTCTCTTTGATTGTTTTTCATTGTTAATGTAATTCATCTAGCTGTGTGTTCGAGATTGCTTTAGATAGTGCGCATATGTGTGTCTACTTGAGTTTCTAGCTTTCAAAAGTTTCTACAACTGGTATAATGTCAGATAGTGCATCTTTGTGTGTCTACTTTAACAAAGGCATCCATTGTAAACAATTTACTAGTTATTTAATATGCTATGAAAATATCGGGCATACATGTTGATTGTGTAATGACAAATTCTGGTTTGGTTAGATTAAGTTTTCTTTTTTTCTTAATTTATTAATTTCTAGGCTGTGATTTCGAGCTTGCGAAGGAAGGTGTTCATAGCTCCAAGCTCATTTAGCTACAGAAGATTGCTACCATATTTGACGGAAGCTGCGAGAGAGTACTCTGGTATCTTTTTAAGTTTTTGTTTTTCCTAGTGCAAATGATGATTAAGGGGATTGAACTTTTCAGTATTTCCAAGTTTTTCAGTGTTACTGGAGTTAAGACAATGCTTCTTTTCTGTAGATGTTTCAGAAACTGAGATACTTGATATGGAATCCAAGTCTGACAATCCAACTTTCGGTTATCAGAAACCTGATCTGCAATCAATGGCTAGTAATGGTTCTACTTCTGAAGATAAACATGTTGGTGCTAATTCTGATGTCAGTAAATTGCTAAGGAGTGTTGAAAATCAGCAGATTGAGGTTAATATATCATGCAACTCGCAGGACCTCAACGATGTCCCTGATGTTTTGTGCCAGACTCGAGTAGATCCTCAAGTTTTTACCAAGGTGGGAGGACTTGATCCTGAGGCATTGGAAGAATGTGTCCAGACTACACCACCAGATGCTGACATTTTATTGAAAGCTGATGTGAGCAACTTGGGAGCCAGCATAGAACATAATGCTGCGCAGACACACAAAAGGTTTGCTGGTCATCCATCAGATAGAAGAAATGGCTGCATTGTAAAGAAGTCTAGTTCGAGCCCTGGGAGAAATGGTAGTGTTTCGAGGAATAAACTGGTAAATATCACTAAAGCTCTGAATAGCTATGTTGTTGTTAAGGATCGTTTGAGTATCTCTAAAACTTGTATAAATTTTTGTTTTTACAGACTCTAAATCCTTGCTCTAGGCTGAAGGTGTTCAAAGCTATAAATTCTGTTAGTTACAGAAGACTGCTCCCATTTCTGATGGATGTTGCAAAAAGTGATTCCGGTAAGTCACATTTTCTACTCCATTAGGTGCATATATTAGGTGCATCTAAAGTGGATTCCTATGAAAAACCAATGCTTGTAGGCTAACCACCGTGTTCATGTTTCTTAGGAGGTGCTTCAAGTGAAAATGGACATGCTAAATCTCAGAGGGACTTGGAGTGCAATCAACCCTTGATGTCCGTGAGTAAAGAAGTCCCTACAAATAAAGAATATTCTCCTATGAAAGATGAAATTAAAGAACAAGAGACAAATATATTGGAACCCAGTCACATCTCAGCCAATGATGTGAATTATTGCTTAAATACTTGTCTCCCCATGGAAATTGTAAGTTCTGCTGCGGAATCATTCAATAAGAAGCCAAGTTCTGTGGTTCCTGATGACATTGCCTATCCACAAACTTTACTTAACGTGGAAATCAAAAGAAAATCAGAAACAATGTGTACTGATACAAAAAAGTCAGAACCAGAATGTCTCAATAATGAGATCAATAATTTTAATACTGGAGAAAATTGTCCAGGAGTAACATCAAGCTCCAATGTAAGTCCTGAAACTTCAACTGGAGAATATAAAGTGGATACCACAAACCTTTTGCCTATCAGTCTTGAAGATTTGTTAAGTGAATATGGGGTAGAAGTTCCAAAAGTTGGGCCTGTTAGTCCTGAAGGTGATCGCATGACTTTGAAGGTGGATCGTCATGAAGAAGCTAGCAATTTGATTGAAGTAATAGGTTCAAATTGCTGTGAACCGATTGGCACTGTAGGAAAGGAGCTTTTCCTCAAGATGTCAGAACCTGAGCCTATCACTGAAGAAAGCAGCTGCAAGGTTTTGTTGGCAGATAGCAATGAAGATAGTAGTGCAGTTGAACCAGTTGCTTTGATCAAAGCATCTTCTTCCACTGAACCATCAGATCTCTCAGAATATAGTAATGATGGTCCTACCAAAACCTTATGCAAGGAGTCCATACAAGAAATCTCAGAATCTGAGCCTATTGGTTGTCAACGAGACTGCATAGGTGTTGATGATGCTCCAAACAAAAATGGAGGCCTTGAACCAGCTATTTGTCATCAGAAATCAACTCTGAATGAATCATCATATGATTTGGTTACTTGTCCTGATCTTCTCAACAAAGGGATATTAAAGAGAAATCCTAGGGGATGTAGAGGTCTGTGTAACTGTCTGAATTGTGCATCATTTCGCCTGCATGCTGATAGAGCATTTGAATTTTCTACAAATCAGATGCAAGATTCTGAAGAAGTTGCTCTGGGATTGATGAAGGAGTTGGCTGATATGCGGATTTTCTTGGAGCAACACCTTTCTAGTGAAAACAACCTTGCTCCTATACCACTTTCTCAGGTAAGGACTAGATTAACTACTACTTTTGATAACTGTCTCTTACTGTCAGGTTATGCTTATACATTTCTATTCATACTCATTTCACGTGTCCCTAATTGCATAGGTCAGCTGCTTTAGTTATGTTTATGTCTACTCCTGAAAGTACTTCATAGCAAGCGCCCTGTTGTGGATGATTGTGTATTCAAAACTTTGAAATATCTTCTGTTTTGAGTTTCATCAACTGATCCACTTTGACAACATAGTGCAAAATAATTCCCCATTATGTCAACAAAATTTTTTTATTGTTTTCAGAAATTGTCACGTCGAGACCAATTCAAGGTAGTCCTAAGCTTCAATTACTGGAAATATTCGATTCTTAGTTCTGCACAATATCTTCCCTAGTTTTGTTAGCCTAAAGGGGCCTGCGTATTGGTGTGAAACAAATTGGATATTGCTTCTGCAGATCATCAATTTACCAAATTGATAATTCATGTGATACTTCAGTTTTTCCCTTTCTGTTCAGCCATTTATTTACATGTTCATGTCAATGAAATTAAATGAAATTTATCTAACTCTGTTCATAATTGAATGATTCAAATTCCAGTGAGATAGAAAATAAATGTTCCTCCCAATCCAATGCACCAAATTATAGCCCTGTTACTTGAAGCTTAGCCTTTGTTTTCGTAAACTTTCTTGTTTGGTCTTCTTTCTTTCTGTGGGAGACAATAGATGTTTGTCAATGTTATCCATTTAACGACTATAAAGCTTACAAAAGCATGATCTCATATAACTTTTGTTGCACTCAGCTTGAGGTTGAAGAAGCATGTACAAAAGCATTGGAAGCAGAACAACGAGCAAAGGAACGCCTTAGCCAAATGAATAAGGAGCTCCACTATCACTGCAGAGTCCCGGTAATTAACTAGTGCATGTTGTGTTATAACTTTAAGCATAATTAACTTCTAATCCTGTCGAAAGGAATGAGTTTGAACTTCCTATTCATTTACATGTACTAATTCAATGTATAACCTGCAGCCCTTGTACCGGCCAAGAGTGACATTTGCCAGTTCTATAGAAGAAAAAGCTGTTCAAAAGATAGAATCATTCAGTTCAAAATGTGAGAAAGAAGATATCAAAGCAAGGGCAAAGCGCGGCCGAAAGAAGCATCAGTGAGCTAAATACCTGCTTGTGTTAACTTTAATTTGAACCAAGATAAGGAACTAGTTGTCAAAGGGGACTTGTAGATAGTTGAGAATCCCAGATTATATAATTATGTTTGAAGCTGTATTTCTTAATACCTCTTCTAAAATGAGATATACTCTTCGTACTCAATACACTGCAAAGTGATTGCTTTGTATCTGGAAAAGTGTCTTCTACAACTATGGGCTAAAAGTTTGATATTTGTTGAGTCCCTACTTAAATATCTTTATATTCGTACTCAATGTTTGCTCCTTGATAACTATTATTAGGACTAAGATGGAGAAAAAGGAGAAGGGGAGCCGGTAAAGTTGTTGCCATGTCTCGTGTAGAAATGCAGTGTAAGATTGCGTATAATAGACCCTTGTGAGCCGGTGTTTCTTTGGACCTCGTGCATAGCATGTGCTTAGTACACCGCCTTTTTATAGAGTAAAAGGAGTATTAGTCGCTGTGTCCACTGATTTCATTTTTTATCATATTGCTTTTGGTCATTCAAGTGGATATTTGAAATAAACTACGATTTGAAACACAGGAAAACAAGAACTTCAATGTCCTGTATATGCTTTTATTATCTTGACAATTAATTTCAGTATCCTATCTAGACTTTAGGAGAGTTCTCTATGATGCACATTTTACAATCCTTTTTGTTTTCTGTGTTTTCGAATTCTTTCTGGAGTTCAAGGAGTAGAAACCAACAGATCTGTATAATTCGATAAGAAGAATATTAAAACTGAAATCGTAGTAGAATTTGAAGGTCCATTTTATTAGTTTGTTAAGAAAAATATCGAACTTTGTAAACTTAGCCAATTTTAACATAACAACTCAAATAATTAATTAAAAAAGGAAAAGATCATGTGTCATATTTCAGAATTGATCTTTCCATGTGTTGCACATCAAAAGCAACCATTAACTAGGGGTACATGGATCGGTTTGGTTCGATTTTATCAAAATCGAACCAAATCAATTATACCGATTTGGATTGGTTCGATTTTATCGGGTTTTTCGGGTTTTCAGATTTTTTTTGTTACATGAATATTATTCGAATCTTACTTTGTTAAAGTTATGGATAAAATTTTGATAAGTGAATATATGTTTAGTAAATATTGAAATAATTGACAAACATATGATCTATTAAAATAATCCAATGAGAGAATTTTGATAGTAACACATTATAGTTATTTTCTTAGTCATCTATCAATAATTTTCCGTCAATTTACGCTNAATATATATATATATATATATATATATTGTAATTTTTTGACGAAGAGTAGTCAATTAATTATCCTTCGAGTAAATAGCTTCACCCATAAAAGATATCTACACGTAATTTTCCATAAAAGATATCAGACTATATATCGGTATATATAAGTTAAACTTTTGAAATATTTGTAATCAAAACGACATGAGAATAATATCTTTTCGAACAACAATTCGATTCCCATGGCAAAGGGCGTCCCATTTTGGTCTTAAAAATTCCTCTTTAACTTCATGTTTCTATTTGTTTTTTCTCACTGTTGAATACATCAATTTAGAAAAGTACTGGAAATTGAAATTCTTATGCTATAAAAAGTGCTGAAGTAAATCTTAGTTGAGTGTAGACTAGCCTATATTACGCACTCCTTTGCAATTTGCCTTCCTTTAATTTTGGATAAGGTCGAAATCGAGCTCGCCTGCGACATGGCAGGTCAGGCTCGAAACTTGACAATAAAGGGCTGAAGATCGACTCCAAGTTCCACCGGGCTAGAACCCGGGGTCAGAACGCCTGCCTTCGAGAACATTAAGTCCGTGATCTCGGAGTCGACCATAACTCCGAACGAGCTCGAAGAAACATTGTTAGCATAACCAACAGAAGACCGAAATATCCGTGACCGGTCGGATATTACCGCGAAAATCTCGGCACATATCAATAAGGAACTGACAATCAACAAATCAAGATATTTTTTACCTTTTATAAAATTGTACCTAAAATACTGACAATTACATTGTAACACGCACTCCAAAGCAATACATAAACATTATTCATATTATCTTTAAGCTCTTATTCTTTTGTATTTTGATATCGATCGAAGTGCATTCGGATCAAGGGTGGTTAACCTTCCAAGACTGAAATTGTCCAATTCGTGTGGTTTGCATTTGCTTTATCATTATTTATTTCAATTGCAATCTAATTTATCATTTCGCGTCAAGATAATCCACGTAATCTTAAAACCACATTGTTATCTGATTTTGAGGGTAAACAATTCCAAAACTAGGATGTAACTTGGGATTTAAAATTACAAATCTCATATTTTAAGTAGATTAAAGTGTAGATATCCATTGAGTGACATAATAATATAAAAAAAAAATCTTTATACTGGACGATTGTATATAACTTAAACTTTAAAGGTACGAGAAAGGATATCAAATAATTACCACTAGCTTCAAATAAGATACAAAAATGAAATGAGAAAAATACATTTATTTTGGTTGCTACAATCTATCAGAATAAAAGCACAAACACATGAAAGAATTTCACAAAGCCCAACTTTAGTCACTCAAAATCTTTTGCATTCTGGAGGAAAACCCTGAGGAAACCTTTTAAAATCAGTGCAGTAATTGTAAATCATGAAATTCCTTTGAACCCATCTTAGCCTTCTTCTGCCATTAGGATCAAGTTCTTGATTTTGCCATTTTTCATTTGAAAATTGTGAACTGCTAAAAGTTTGAGAATTGAAATTTCTGTAATAGGCTGTAAATGGAGCTTTGGACCAATCAGTTTTAACTAAGCCTCCTCTTGTTGCCCAATCATCAGCATTCCAAAGACTAGAGTAAATTCTCATAGGCTGATTCTTTGGAAATGCTACACCAATTGATTCAGCATTTTTGTAAACTCTTATCGGTGTGTTGTCCACCAAGAAACTGAAATATATCAAAAGTAAATATGATAAAATGTTATATTGAATCAAGGGAAATCTTAAATATCGTCTGGGGTGTGTCGGTTCCTTAAAAAGTAGTGCACTTATGAAGGATGCGACACGGATACGGCAATATTTTGGAGAGTCCGAGTAACATAGATTTTGGGTAATGAATAGCAATCAATCCTTGTCGTCTAGACACGTCTTGACATTATCACTCTAATTTAACATGTTATAATAGATTATTTGATGTATTTTTCTAGTTACCAAATCAGGGTTGCTACTTGTTGTTAGATGTCAACTTAGCTCCCGTTTGTCCATAGATTTTGGCTGATTTTTTTTCAAAAAAAAGATTAAAAATAATATTTGTTCGTGAAATATGATTAGTTTTTGAAGTTCAAAAATTTTCAAGTTTCCAAAAATTGGTTTAAAACAGTTTTTGGGTGAAATTTTTTGTTTCGCTCACAAAAATTCATTTTCTTTTTCCAAATAAATGTATGTCCAAATACAACTTTAACTTCCAAAAATTATTTTTCAAAACAACCTCAATTTTTCCTCAAGTTTCAACTAAATCTTTGTCCAAACGCTAACTTAATCTGACAGTCTAAAAATATTATATACTGATTTTTAAATTCTTTTAATTTGTTAATTGTTTGGTAATATGTAGAAATAAATACTGTTGAGGTCTTTGCTTACATGATATGTTGGGGTTTCCAAATTATTGAGTAGGTATGGAAGTTCTTGGTAGGATCAAACCAAAGATAAAATTGCTGCTCTTTGTTTCCTTTGCCTTGAGCATAAATATTTGTGTGGAGAATATAAGGTTCACCAGTAACATTTCCCAAAAATTCAAAGTCAATTTCATCATGTGTGGGTCCCTGAGAAGATAACTGCAATAAAAGCAAATAAATAATTATTAAAAAAAAAAAAGCAATATTTATTTCTTAATTAGAGCTATAAAGGATTGGGATGAGTATAATATTATGAGAAAAGAAGTTGACAACTTGTAAAGTTTTGATATATGTAATATGCATGAGGAATCCAAATAATTAAAGGAAAAGGAATAGGGAATTTAATTTAAACAAGTCATTATCACACATAAAAATTAATACGCAAAAAAAAATAAAAATTCTTGGCCACATGAAAATAGTCACGTGAGTATCAACCAAGTTGTTTCATATGACCACAATACATAAGAGTAGGCATAATTTGTGGTTATATCTACATGAATCAAATTTCACTTTCTTAAAGTAGACACATACTAAAAATGTGATGTATAAGTTATTGAATTTCCTATATTAATAGTTTGTTTATATTTAATAAATTTCTTATGACAAGTACGGAGCGAATAAATACTACTAAATTCGATCGAACCCGTAAATTAAATTACAAGTAGCTTTCAAAAACATTCTTTTCAAGTGAATGAATTAACTACTAATATTATTAAAAAAAGAAGAGCAGCTAAGTATACAAAGCATTCCGCATTCATGTACGGTCTGAGGAAGGACCGTACCCAAGGGGTGCGATATAGAGAGCCTACTCTAATACAAGTATTAACGTCTGTTTTTGAAGGCTCGAACCCGTGATCTATAGATCATACAGAGACGAATTTACCGTTACGCTATAGTGCCCTTCCAAATGAACCTCAAATACTATTGTTAACCATAAAATGATGTGTTCAACTTTTTTTTCTTTTCTTTTTGTTTAGAGAATACTTACATAGTATGTAGTGACAGTTCCAGCAGAATTTCCAGCAACAAGTTTGATTTGCATATCAATTCTCCCAAAGAGATACTCTTTCTTAGATTGAAAACCAGAACCAGAAACCTTGTCTAAAGACAAAGACATAAGCTGACCTCCATTGAAAATCTTAGCCCTATTTCCACCCCAAGTAAAGTCAAATTCTTGAAAAAAATTTCCACCATAAGAAACCATGCAAGAACTAAACACAAGTGCTAAAATCAAGAAAATTCTTGACCCCATTTTAGCTCTTAGATTATATAAAAATTTACTTGAAATAATTATAATGTGTTTTTGTGGGGAATGGGATTTAAAGAGAACAAGTATTTATAGTAAGTAGAAGGAGATGAGAGCTATAAAGAAGAGGGCAAAAAGCTTGTGAGTTTCTTGGATTGAATGCATGGGCAACAACTGGTGCCAGCTTAGCATACCATAATAGCTGGAGCATTTTTTTTTTCTTTTTGGTATTGGATGGTTTAGAATTTTTTTGGTATTTGTTAAGAATGAAAAAGAAAAAACATATCGGGTTCTGGTCTAGCGGTCAATAAAGTAGATATAAAATTCGTAAAGTTAACGATTTAAATTACAGTTGAGACCAAAAAAGATTAATTTCTTTTCATCTGCTTAAGCCTTAATAGCAGGGTGTGGCGAAGCTAGGTGGGCAAAAGGGAGTTCTGTCAAATCCCCTTTTGCCGAAAATTATAATGTGTGTATAAGGTTAATTTTTTCCCCTTCATGTTGAACCCTTAGCTTCTTAGCGTATTTACTTTGTTAATTTTTGAACTCACTTGTGAAAATTCTACTTTTGCCACTGCTTAATTGCATAGGCGGATTCAGCATTTAACATATATGGATTTAATATTTGAGATTTTTAGCAAGTTATGGATTCATGTCTGCTATTTATTACAATTTTAATGAACTTTTATATATAAAATTATATTCGACATCGAAAATTTTGGGTTCAAGTGAATTCGATACTATCAAGCTACATCCGCCCCTACATGATTGATCAGAATTATCAGATATATGTGCTAACGAAAAATAATTGACGTGTAAATGAAATAGTTAATATGCGTGTAAATTGNTGATAAGTGAATATATGTTTAGTAAATATTGAAATAATTGACAAACATATGATCTATTAAAATAATCCAATGAGAGAATTTTGATAGTAACACATTATAGTTATTTTCTTAGTCATCTATCAATAATTTTCCGTCAATTTACGCTTTCAAGATTAACACATGATAGGATCCCAAATATTTCTACATTTTTTAAAGAAATTTAATATAAAGTCTTAAAAATATGTATAAAAATTATATATTTATATGTCGATTTGATTCAGGTCTTTTTACTCAATACCAAATTAAGTCAAACCAAATCTAGTCTGATTTTTTAATCGATTTGATTTGATTTTTTGATGTGGTACAATTTTCCCATTCGGTTCGAATACCCCTACCATTATCCATACATACAAGATAACTATGGATATTTGTTAAAATATATTTTTTTAAAAAGAGAAAGTCCTAACAAGCTAAGGGATTCCTTGAAAATGGAAACTATGCGAGTTAGGAAGGTGGGCCACTACGTGGGCCCATAAAACCAAATCAACCCGAGCAACATCATGGCCCACATAATTAGTACTTAGCTGCTTTTTTTGGGGAAAGTGCACGGTTAGTCACTAATAATATATGTATTTACTTTTAAGCCAGTATTTAATATGTCTTTAGTCTTTAGTCACTGTTTTAATAAACTTTAACTGCCCGGACGAATATACCCTTCTGTTCATGTCCTTAACTTTTGAACATAACTTCAGGACTACATGTCCTTAACTATTGAACTTGGAACTCTAAGTTCAGGACTACATGCCCTTAACTTTTGAACTTAACTTCAGGACTACATGTCCGTAACTTTTGAACTTGTAACTCTAAGTTCGGGACTTCAGGACTACATGTCCTTAATTTTGAACTTGGAACTCTAAGTTTAGTTCAGGACCACCTGTCCTTAATTTTTGTGCTTGTAACTCTAAGTTAAGGACTACTTATCCTTAACTTTTGAACTTGTAAGTCTAAGTTCAGGACAAAGCGTCCTTAATTTTTGAACTTGTAACTGTAAGTTCAGGACCAAGTGTCCTTAACTTTTGAACTTGTTAGTCTAAGTTCAGGACCTATTGTCCTTAATTTTTGGGCTTCTTAGCCTAAGTTCAAGACCTATTGTCCTTAACTTGTGAGCTTGTTAGTCTAAGTTCAGGACCAAGTATCCTTAACTTTTGAACTTGTAATTCTAAGTTCAGGACCAAGTGTCCTTAACTTTTGAACTTGGAACTCGAAGTTCAGGACCAAATGTTCTTAACTTTTGAATTTATTACTTGAAGTTCAGGATCCATAACGTAGCAGAAAATCAAACGTTATTTGTATCTTTTCACAAAAAAAATAAAAATAATAATAATTACAATTTACATATAAGATTGATGTCAAATTACACAACAAAAAGCTAATAACAAAAAGAAACAACTATAAAGATAAAGACTACAGAACCTAACCCAACCAAAAGAAAAAGAAAAATAAATAAAACTCAGAAAGTTTGTTTACTAAAGTTTTCTGTTCTAGTTTCCTGCTAAAATCTTGAAGAGTTCTTCTTCGTTCTACATCTATCTGCTTCATTGTAAAACCTATTCTTGGACCCAATTACATCACTGCAAAAGATATCCATAAAAATTATTACTACGTAACAAAACCAAAATTCACAATGTGTTAAATCTAAGTCTCTCGAAGAAACAATAAAGAAGAAAATTTTCCGGCACAGTTCTTTTCCCTAACATGAAAAATATAGAAGAAAAAGTAACACAGTCTTTTCATATTAATTTTAATAAATTAGTGGTTACTATTATCAAACATTAAAAATGTTAGGATAAAAAATAAATACCACTTTAAAAAGTGACTACCTCACGTAATTTTTACTCTTTTGGATACATTATTAAGATAATCAATGGAGAACAAATAGCTTTAGCATCCCATTACCAACTAAAGGCAAAGGCTGGTGAGGAAAAAAATTTATTGCAATAGGGAAGCCAGGGATTTCCGCCAAGGGTATTTAAATTTGAAATAAGTGAAANTGCTTAAGCCTTAATAGCAGGGTGTGGCGAAGCTAGGTGGGCAAAAGGGAGTTCTGTCAAATCCCCTTTTGCCGAAAATTATAATGTGTGTATAAGGTTAATTTTTTCCCCTTCATGTTGAACCCTTAGCTTCTTAGCGTATTTACTTTGTTAATTTTTGAACTCACTTGTGAAAATTCTACTTTTGCCACTGCTTAATTGCATAGGCGGATTCAGCATTTAACATATATGGATTTAATATTTGAGATTTTTAGCAAGTTATGGATTCATGTCTGCTATTTATTACAATTTTAATGAACTTTTATATATAAAATTATATTCGACATCGAAAATTTTGGGTTCAAGTGAATTCGATACTATCAAGCTACATCCGCCCCTACATGATTGATCAGAATTATCAGATATATGTGCTAACGAAAAATAATTGACGTGTAAATGAAATAGTTAATATGCGTGTAAATTGATCCGAACACTATTATTATAATACAAATAGTGGGTGAGGGTGGGGTGGGGTGGGTGGGATGGGTGGAGTGGGGTGGGGGGGTTGGACAAAAACTAGGGATAAAGGTTCCAACAATGATTCTGTCCTAGAGGAAATTAGGTATGGCCCCCCTTTACTCTTTGCTATAGTATGATTGAGTGGAAGCCAACCAGATCAAGTGTACTGACAGTAAGTATAATAAATCAAAAAGCTATGAATAGAAGGATAAGTGGATAGTATTTTTAATATTTTTATTGTTCAAATAATTATATTAGTAGTACTATAGTACTTGGTTGGTTTTGGTTGAAGAACTCATTTTGCTTTATTTTGCAAGTTTCTTATGACCTTGTTGATAAAGCCAACAACTTTAACTACTGGCAAAATGCTGTCATTTTCCCCACTTGCTAGGAAATGAGATAAGAGTAAAAAGTAAATTTGAGAAGGTAAAAAAAATGATGAAGAGGTCAATTATATATATACGATACTCTATTGTTTGTTTAATTATATTCCCATATACTATTGAAAAAAATATACGATTTAGTGGATTTGAGTCTCATTGCTACGCTAAAACACGTGCAAATGGAGATGTATATACATGAAATTGAGAAAATAAAAGTATTTCGGCACTAATCATGAATTGACAAGTTTTAAGTTGGTTGTAAACCTACCGTAACCCTCTTTTATTCGGATTTGAGACCAGCAATAAGAGCAAGCTCATACGAGATGGTACAAAAATGAGTAAATGAAAGTACTTTGTTTTTAATAATTTTAAATTTTCATATGATGTGGTACACCTAATCCCAAAACCCTGTTTTATTCGAATTTGAGACCAACAATAGGAGTGTGGTACAAAATTGAGTAAATGAAAGTATTTCGTCTCTAACAATTAAAATTTTATTATTATTTACACGTAATCCCATAGTTATTAATTTTCATAATCAAAGACTTGATTGAAGAAAAAAAAGTAAGAATGTTAAAACATATACTGTATGTTTTGTTAGGAAATATTGCACTATCCATTAACGAACGAACGAACGAACGAACGCGGACCCTTTTTTGGACCCTGGGTGTAGTGAGAGCTTAGTACATCACGTTGTTCTTTATTAACGAACGAACATTTTTTTGCTCGCTATCCAAATAACATTACCCCAAAAAGCATAGAATATAAAAGGAAAAAACTTAAAATTATTGTTTTATGTTCCCCTAAAATCCAATTAAAAAGATCCTTGTGGAAATATAATTTA
Organism: Nicotiana knightiana; assembly: GCA_005239525.1. NCBI lineage: Eukaryota > Viridiplantae > Streptophyta > Magnoliopsida > Solanales > Solanaceae > Nicotiana > Nicotiana knightiana. Next base: position 39,916 of record ML410042.1, on the reverse strand, counting down.
CGAATTTTTGTTCCTTAAAAATAGGAAGGTGTTAGAATATAAGTCAAGTATATAAAATTCCTTTATTTAATTTGTTCAGAAAATAAGGAGAAGCCCTTTGTCATTTTCTTGATTTGTACTTTGTATAGCACTATTTAAATTTACGTAACATTCTTTATGAACATAGAATAAGAATTGTTCAAACTTAAAACCATAAAAAAAAATTAAGATTGAAATAAAGAAGGCTTGTTTCTAGCTATTTTTTACCATTAAAAGCACTTTTAAATGGACATAAAGTAACTATCTACCTTACAGCCTGCATTTTGTTCATAAATCATCAACTCTTAACAACTGTTATATTTAATTTGGACAGTAGTTGAAACTTAATTAAGTGGATTAAGTATTCATATAATTTGTTTGTGATTAAGGCGTAATTATCGTTGTAGACTACAATTGAAACTTCGTGGAGCAAGAAAGCATGATTTTCATCAAGATGATTTTTAAAAAAAAAAACACAAAGAAGCTAAAGCTATTCAACACTTAATATATCTACATGAAAAGAAAAAAAATTAACCTTATATATAAAATATTTTTCTCGGCAAAGGAGATTCGACTGAACCCCTTTCGCTCACCTAGCTCCATTTCTACTCACCTTTTTTAACTTCTTGAATCATTGATTGTCCAAAGCCGCGCCATATTTAGTTTTAGCCAATTTTCAGGTAATGAGAGTAAATTACTTATGCACCTTATTCGATAAAAAAGAAGCTATTTATTGAGATTTATGAAAAAACATTCAAGACTTTAGTTAGCAAAGAGGCGAATCTATTGTATAGAGTCAACGGGTTTAGAATCGATATAATTTACAATATATTATATATATATATATATATTTTTTGCATTAGTCATGAAATGCCCCAAGTTCATTATTTATGGCCATGCTGCTAATGAATAGAGGTGGAGTCCGAATTTCAATTTTATGTTAACTAAGTTTTAGAACGATAACTGCAATTGCTATCAACTACATTTAAAATTTAATATGTATTTAACGTAAAATCCGTTTGATAGGATCAATTAAGTTTATGAAATTAGGACACTGATGGCAGGCTAGAAACCTGTGCTTTAGCCGTAGTTTACACTCTAAATGAATGCGTTTTACGTGCGGTTGAGCTTAAGTGATGGTGATTTGCACTTATTACTTATTTTATACCTTGCAGGAAATGATTCCGAGTTAAAAGAATAAATTGGAGCTAAATTGAATAATTTGAGCTTTCAAATCTTAGTAAAAATCAAAGAATTAAATCGGGATCGCATACGGGGAGCTTAGACAGGCGTTGCATAAGAAACTGGGAAGAAAGTGCAAGGGCCAGAACAAATAGACTAATGTGACGCATTAGTGCAAATTTGCGTCAGAAGTTTGACAAGTTTAGAGACTGGATTTTTTTGGTCTGACAAGAAAAGGCACTACTGCGACGCGTGGTGCGAAGCACTAACACAAAAGTCTGTCAGCCACTGGGAGTTCAGAGAGTTTGCAACTGTGTAAACTACACTAATGCGATGACAATGCGGCGTACTGTGCGACACATGAAGGGTAAAAACTTTGCTGGGTTTCCCACTTCGGCTCAAAGAGGGTATTTTCGTCCGGGTTTGTTTCTACTTGGCATAAATACACTGAAAACTCGTTTTAGGAGCTTTTGACCTACGAAAGATTTGAAAACCAATCAAGGCAAGAAGACTCAAGAATTCATCAAAATTTCAACCTACAATTGATGCAATACGGGAGTTTGTATCGAATCATTAGTGTTGATGTTTTATTTGTTTTAAACCCTTATTGAGATGACTTATTCCATTGCTAAGGAGTAAATTCCATTAGGGTATTGATAGATACGGTGTTTTGATAACTTGGTTAGGGATTCGATTCTTCATAATTGTTAGAATTAATTGATGGAGTTTTAATTCGTATTGTGAAGTTATTTCTTATTTTGCTGAATCGAAAGAGGAGTTTGATATTGAATTGCTTTACATCTTATGCTCTAGATTCGTGATTCAAATAGGTAATCAAAAGAGCCTCTTAATTGTTATTCGAACTAGAAAAATATGAAAATATTCGAGAGAAGTTACTCTTTAGATCATAACCATTATTTTATTGTTGCAATTGTTTACCGTGCTTCAATTGGATTAATTACTGAAATTAACGGTTAATCGAAAGAGTAACCTTAACTTCAAGTGTAATCTGATTATCTGTTGAACCCGTGAGAATCAACAATATTATAGAGTGAATTAACTCAAGAATTGGATCCCGAGTCAATTATCTTGCACCTATCTAGTCAAAATATCCTTATTTCTCTCATTGATATTTCTCCGTTGCTCATCTGCTATCCTTTGTGATCAATTGTTAATTGCTTAATTTTTAGAAGTTAATCGTGGTAATAGTCATCAAATCAAGTGTTAATTTTTCTTGGATAGTAATCAACTGAAGATTATTCGAACACTGTTTAAATCCAATTCCTATGAAAATAATAATTAAACTTTACTATCTTTAACTAGAGAGCAATAATTTTGTGTTGTGTTGTGTTTTGCACTCGTCAACCAGAAACCATTCAATTAGAACAAGACAATTGAATTTCTGCTGATATAAATATAGCGAAAATAAAACAACGAGGTTGACAATTAACCAACTAAACGAAATACATAAAGGCTGAGAGAACATGGATTCTTATTCTTGATTGAAATTAGTAAGTAGTTGGCTCTAAAATTCCTCCCACACGTTTGCATCCGTTATTCAGAGTAAGTGCAGATCTCGTCTATTATATCAGCAGAAGTTCTTGTCACGTGATGACTCTTATCCCCACCACGTGTTATGTACATATTTCACCAATGTCATACGTGTATATATATATTTAACAAATTTTTTAACATAAATATATTTTGAGCAAATTACTGAATTCGATTAAACTCGTATCTGAACTTCTACCTCCCGCTCTGCTAATGATTGAGGTGCCCTAGTGCTATTGATTTTCCTTAAATTGTTAAAGCAGCATAAGGGGAGCATCACGTAGAATATGGCATTTGGCAAGAAAAAAGAAAAAAAAAACATTTATTTCGTAATGTCATGTCATCAATTTTCCAAGAGAAAAATATCTATATAGAGAATTAAGTATTTTCATTTGCATAATTCTCATTTTATATTTTTAAAATTGCAAAGTTCAATTTTCACCAAATTCTCATGTCGTTTTTCTTTTTTCCTTTGGACCATCACTCCTCCACTTCATAAATAAGTAGAATTGAAGTATCTATGATGGAACATTATTTTGGACCACAAAGTTTTAAAATTCTCTTTAATGAGATTGATATTTTCTTTAGACAGCTACTACTTATACCATTAAATTCTTTTTTGGTCCCATTTAGCCCAAAGATTAAAGGGAAAATTCTAACGGGAAAAAACAAAGAGCGTAATATTTCATTTATTTGCAATCACGGAGTATTTTGAATAACGTCATTTAGAATGAGAACAAGTAGTCGCCCAAATTCAATGTTTACTATTTCTAGCCGGTTTACATGGATTATATATTGATTACATATAATTATACATATATTATATATGAATTATACATATATTATATATTCGGCGGTTATTTATAATTTAAGAGATTAGGTGAGCGACTATTTGAGTTAATTCTTTTTTTTTTTTTTTTTTTTGTAATTTCAGTAAGTAAATTTGGACTTCTCCATATAATTAATTTAAGCCTTCTCTTTTGTTTAATTCTAAGATCAGAATTGAATTTTTTTAATGATGATATATGTGTCAAAACTAGAGATAATATTTTTTTTGAAATTCTAGAAAATTATATTCTTAAATTAAAATATTGGAAAGATATTGAAAGGTGTAGGAGAAAAGCCTCCCTCTTATAATAATGAATGCAAATTTTTAGGACGTTTCGCAATAGAAAGTAATGTTGCAAGTACACTTAAATTCCTAAAAATTGCTGGAATTCTAAAATTAGTCCCAAATAAGAGTTCAATTCGTAGCATATAATATATTTATTCATCTCTAATTTTTCATTAACTCAATGAATATAACACGTGTCTTATATTTAGTGGGGGTGTTTACACTTATATTTTTATCAGTAATTATACTTAATTAAATCTTTTGCATCAAATTATAAGTAAACCATAATAAATTAATATAATTTGACTATATACAAGAATTTATTATATTTTAAAAAGTTTTATGTTGGGTACCGTTTCTCACGAGGAAATAAGAAATGACCCAAAATATTTTGTTTCTCTAACTGTGCTATCTAAGTGGGAGTTTGGACACAAGAATTGTAAAATTCCAAAAAAAAGTGAAAATGATATTTGAAAATTAGAGTTGTGTTTGGGTATGAATAATTTGAGATTGTTTTTGAAGTTTTGTGAGTGATATGAGTAAAGATTTTGAAAAACGGCTTTTTGGAGTTTTTAAAATTTTCGAAAAATTTCAAAACTCATCTTCAAGTGAAAATTGCAAATTTTATGGTCAAACACTGATTTCGAAAAAAAATAAAAAAATTCTTATGTCCAAACGGGTTCCTACCATTATCCTTATCTTTTATTCGGTTTTGAAATTGTTTCTCCATTGCAATTGGCTTCACTAATTACAAAATTTTATAATTAACCTCACTTAATTGAGACAAAATTACTATTATATTAGTATTCATTTGACACATAATTATTAACCACAAATGTGGATAAGATTTTACGTGTCAATATTGGACCAAGTCAAGAGGGGGGTATTATATATGTCATAATTATTTTTATTTTCCGTTCGAAATTTGGTATTTGTGTTGGAACTCGACTAAGGTTTGTACTTGAAAATTTTATATTGGAGATAAACGATTCTCTAACAAAGACTACTAGGGACTCAAACATTGTTAATAATAAAAGATAAAAGAGTATTTATCACTCCATCGCAACTGACGTTAGTTCATCAACATATAATAATTTTGCTGAACGTTTGAAACAGTCTGTATATGCTGAATTGCTGATTTAAGACAATGCCATATTGAATAAGCAAAGCACAGTACAATGAATAACAAGCATATAACATCATATCAATAATGGCAAAAAATCCAGAATAATTTTTCTCCTAGCTATTATATAGCTGTCATAAAATTGACATTTCACAAATTTCAAAAAACTTGAGAGTGGAAGCAAAGGTTTTTCACCCCATCACTCTTTTTGTTTTTTTCCAATTATTGCTACTTGTTACATATCGTGACCTTCCTTTGCTAACACAAACGAAAAGAATTATAGTTCAGCCGTGGTGAAGTCAGAATTTTTTTTTAAAGGTATTCAAATTTGAGATAAATAAATAAAAATTCATGATAAAGGATGTTTAAATATATATTATATACCTCAATATTTTACGTATATAAATAATGTAATTATTTGACGAAGGACAGTTAAGTAACAATCCTTAGGAGAATGTAGCCTCGCCCCTGTAGTCAATCATTGTCCGAAAAGCTTGCATTTTGTCAAATAATTTTAGTTATATACACTCTCACGGTAGAGATAATTTTATTCAATATCAGTGTAATATAACTCGTGATAGCAGATTAATTTCATTTTTATCAGATTATTAATTAATGTTTATCATGAAAATTATAATAAGTACATGGCTCATAGTTATGTGATGCGATCGTATCGATATTTTTTACAATGTCAATGCATAGTAAACTCTTTTTTCAAATGGATAAGAAAGTTTCGTTATGGAGTAATTCATTCTGAAAGCTGTAGATGAAGATCAGTTCTCACACATTGCTTCATGAAATCCAGGTAAAGGCAGAAGATTAGAACTACGATTATAAATAATATGAGGTATTCATCATATTAATTACTTAAGATATGATTTTTGGACATGAGGTATTCATCATATTAATTACTTAAGATATAATTACTAGCTAAGCGTTAGTGGTCTCTTTTGGACACAAAAATTATGATTTTTGAAAAAGAATTTGTGTTTTGAGTTAAGTTAAAAAATAGTATTTGAAATTTAAAATTATGTTTGGATATGCATTTCACTTAAAAAAAATATTGTGGTTTTGTGAGTAGGGAAAAAAATTCGAATATCTTCAAAAAGTGGCCAAAAACCACTTTTTGCTGTTTGAAAAACTTATTTTCGAAAAATCATCAAAAATTATAATTTTTCACGGACAAATATATTTTTTGAAGAAAAAAAAAACCGAATAATCGAATTTTTTTTTTATGGACAAATGGGTACTATTTATGGGATTCACCTGCTCAAATTGTTCAAAATTCAAACATCTTACTGGCTCCTATTCACGTGCAAGTGGATATAACTAACCTTCTATTATCTTTTTGTTCTGTATTTTTTAATCAATAAGTTCAACTATATAATAGATATTGTTATTTTAAGAATAGCAATAAAAATTAACGGGGTCGTTCGGTTTGTGTATAAATATTGCATAAGATAATACAATGTTTGGTTGAGGTTTGTGAGTAATTAATTTCATAAAATTTCATACAAGATAATACAGTGTTTGGTTGGTAGTAATAAATAATACCCGTATTAAATGATACAGGAATCTATATACTTTTTATTCGAAATACGTAGAACAAAAATACGTGTATAAGTAATACATGAATTAAGCCATTTAAAGAAAAGAAAAAAGTTCTTTTAAGTGATCATGTAAAATATTTTTTTAAGTATTAATCACTACATAACAATGATTTATTATTAATCACCGCACATAATTCTTTCATTATAAATCACCTTATAAAAAACTTCTATCTTACTAGTCCATGCATGGATAACTTTTGTATTGTTAATTCCCACCTAACTTACTTCTAAACCAAATGACCTCTAAGGGGTCGTTTGGTAGGAGATATTAGAAAAAACAATGTAAGTATTAGCTCTGTGGATTATTAATATTTTGTTTGGTGCATTTTTCAACCTATGTATACATTATACTTGGTATTATCCTATGTATAAGTAATGCATAGAAAACCATGACATTAGTAATACCACGGCTATTAATGCATGCATTAGTATAGTTAAAGACAAAATTGTCCTTAAAGTCCCTTAAAGCTAGAGAATATGGAGGGCATTTTTGTAAATAAGTATTTTTTTTAAAATTATGTAATGCATTATAATTTTTAATACACCACGCCAAACAGTAGATAAGAAATAATATCTACATAACTAATACTTGCATTACTAACCCATGTATTACTAATCCCTACAATATTAACACACCTTATTCTGTATTATTTTTATACACCCTACCAAACGACCCCTAAGGGATTTGCTAGATATAATTTTTATAAAAAGACAATTTGTTACATGAGAAAAAGACAAAATATATTAAATTTTAGAAAGAGATTAAGGAATCCCATTAAAATGGTAAAGAAGGAAAGCGGGCCATATTGAGTTGGTGAGAGCGGCCCATAAAATCAGACAAATAAAGCCCACCGCCGTCAATGAAACTATGGCCCACTGAATTTAGTTGCTTTTCGCCGTCACAAGGCGCGCATGCTTTTTTTATGCTCTGAAACAATTCACCTTTATAATAAATTATTGGCAGCTGTTAGACCACTTTTTTAGTTGTGACTAGGAGCGCCAAATGGGCGGGTCGGATCGGTATGATTCGTGTTGAAAATGGATAATTATCTGACTCGACTCATATTTAATATGGATAAAAAATGAGTTACCTGACAACCATATTATTCATGACTTTTTGAATATGATCACTTTTGGGAGAATTTCTAGTCTCCAGGAACCCCCAATTTGAGTCTTTACAAACCTATTAGTTATCCATTGATTATCCATTTAGCCATATTCGACCAGTTTTTAAAAAGTTCATTATCCAACCCATTTTTTAGTAGATAATACAGTGGTTAACTGTTTTGTTTTAACCATTTTATCGCCAAAGGTTATTTATTTAAAAATAAATATGCAAAATATTGCAAAAAGATCATTTCATAGGAATTATGCATTTCTATGGTCCCATATTTGATAATATTCGAACTCATTCTTTTGTATTCACTACTAGAAATTCGGCAAAAATTGATCAAGAAAAATCGTTCAACTTTGGTCGGTCAAAAAACCGATTAAAGTTGGTCGGTTGTTCAAAATAAATTTTTTTAAATTTTTTTTTTACGAAACCGACCAACTTTGGTCGGGTTTTTTTTTGGCGCAAAAATGCGGGAAACTATTTTTGAGTCCGGCGAAATTTATTTTTCAAGAAACCGACCAACTTTGGTCGGTTTTTCAATTAAAATAAATCAAAATTCATATTAGAAAACCGACCAATTTAAAAATTAATATTAGAAAACCGACCAAAATTGGTCGGTTAATTCGGCCGGTCATTTTAGAAAAAAACCGACCAACTTTAGTCGGTAATTTTATTTTTTAACAAAAACCGACCAACTTTGGTCGGTTATTTTCGTGCGAAAATACAATTAAAGAGTATAAATCAAATAAAAGACAATCTTAAAACAAAATGCACCAATGGTCTAGTGGTAGAATAGTGTCCTACTACAGTACTGACCCCGGTTCGATTCCCAGATGGTGAATCTTTTAATTAAATAATTAAAAATACCGACCAACTTTGGTCGGTTTTTTTTGCAATATTTTTTTTTTAAATTTAATTTACAATTTCCGACCAACTTTGGCGGTATTCCTTTCCGACCGTCAAAATACCGTTCACACGTAAATGATCGCATTTTGGTAGGTAATTGGCCATAACCGACCAACTTTCTTCGATTTTTTTGGTCGACTTTTAGCGGATTTCTAATAGTGATTGAGGATAAGCAATTTGATGAAAAATACCATTTGTGAGGATTTCAATCGAGATATCTAAATAGTGCATTAGTTCATTATCCAATTCATGAATCTAATTTAGTGGAATAATGAATGCAAGGATATCAATTAGTTTTTTTTCTTTTGGTTTCTCACCCGGTGTTCGGTACCTACATTGGAGCCCGACTATATTCGGATTCGCGCCGTGTAGGGCCCGACTCGGGGGGAAGCGTTCCCTATCAAGGATTTTTCCATACCCAGGGCTCGAATCCAACACCTCTGGTTAAGGGAAGAGCAGTCCTATCCACTGCACCACATCTTTTGGTGGTAAGGATATCAATTACTTGAAAATATGTTTTAGTCTTATTATAGTATGTTTACTTTAGGTTTTACATTTTATCTATGAATCTTTTAGTTTTGTTAGAAATTACGATATCAGTAGGAATATGTTCGGGTCATGTTAGTATGTTTACTTTAGGCAATTATATTTTCTAGGAGTATTTTAAACTGAGATGGAGCTAAACGAAGAGACATGGTCAGTTAATTAACATTTGCATTCATATAGCTGACCTCAACTTGTTTCGGATTAAGACATAATTATCGTTTTATCATTGTTCGAATATTATATTAAACGGTGTTTATTTTGACTCCACAATTAGAAACTAAATTGTGATGGAAGAAGGAATATATTAATTGCATACAGAAATTGCTTGATTTCTTGATCTTTGAAAAGTAATCAAGTTGTAAGAATTGAAGCCCTTTTTAGCTTTACAACTGATATAATTTTGTGCCAATTTTTTCACGAAAATGTGCATTGTTATGTCGGCATGTGGCTTCGTTATATGACAAAGTGAGTACTGTAGAGTTGTTGACATAGGAAGATTCACGACTTTAAGTTTATGAGTTTCACATTATATTCTTTTTTGTTAAATCCGTTTGGGATGGACTATTTATATATATTAAGTAAATTTCATAATATAAATATAAAACTTGAGCCAAAATTATTGAGCTCTGTCGAACCCTAACGTGTATTGTGACTCCGGCCCTAGTTGTTCGAGTGAAAGAGACAAAATTAGCAACTTACTGAACTTTCTTCGATAAGGATGTTAATTAATACAAATATAGCAGAGGAAACTATCTGTCAAGCACAAGCTATTTACAATATAAATTATTTTATATCTTTATTTGAATCAACTTCGTTTATTATCTATTAATTAAGTGGACCATTGTCGATAAATAAATCTAAAATATTACCCTTGGGTGAGATCATGCTAAACCCACTAGTCTACCACATGATACTCATTCAAGAATCCTGTTTGTAACGTGAATATTATTGTGTTATAGGGTACATATTATATGATTTATATATATATATATATATATATATATGTGTGTATTACAAAATAGGGTATATATATATATATATGTGTATTACAAAATATTCTACACTATCAATGTATTTTAATCGATAGTAAACTATTTATCTTATTTTTCAGATTACTAATTCACTTATTACGGATAGTGTTCTAAAGTATACCTAATACAAAAATTTGAGCTTTAAGGAGTACTAAGATAATAATGGATGCCAACACGCATCTTTATTTAAACTTTTTAGATTCTTAGAGGCCGTTTGATTATTAAGATTACGATACGAATATCGATTTAGTCTCTGAGACGAGGGTGATTTCTCGGTACCCTCGCCAAACCCTACCAGTGGGATTATTATTGGATTGTTATTGTTGTTGTTGATACTAATATCGGTTTAAAATGTAGGATTACATTTATTTAGTGTCTGATCATATGTTGCTAACCAAACCCCTTAATATTTAATTAAACTGAATTTTAAAAACACTGTAATCATAGCGACATGAGAATAATATCTTTCCTAACACCGATTTGATTCCCATGGCAAAGGGCATCCCTTTTTGGGTACATTGCCAACTCATTTCCATCTTAGAAAAAAGTTATAGAGATTCATTCTCATTCCATGAACGAAGTGCTTGTTTCATTTTATGTGGTAATATTTCAAACAAAGACGATACATAAAAGATACTGTATTTATTAAGAATAAGATGTTCAAAGCATTTCATACTCAGAAAGCGGATTCAGGATTTAAATTTTCTGTATTTAAAGATGTCACTCAGTCTACTGATCATTTGATGCATATATATGGTATGAGCCAAAGTTACTGATTTCGAACGAACCCATAGTTTATGTGATACATCCGCTCCCCTCTCTAATGTATATAACAATATTTTGAGTCAAATTAACGTAATCATTGAGAAGCATATATATAAGCTACAATTGAAACTCATTTACCAATTTAAATTTGTTTTACACTATTAGATTATTAAAGATCAGTCATAGATAATTGTATATAATTAGCATGGAATTGTAACACTACTATTGAGATTAATATCACGTGTTTGAATGCTATCATAGACAAAAGCTTAATATTTAAGTGAAAAACTATTATAAAGTAATCCGTTATTCATCAAATTTCGAACGGCAAAGGGTCTGATATGTCCCTCTACTATTAACAATTGTTTTAAAATGTCCTTCGTTATATTATCAGGTCAAAAGACTCCTTACCGTTATACTATTAAATAAAAATGCCCCTAAACAGACGAAATATATACGCGTCACTCCCAAATTTAGTTGACCCATCCCCAATTTTAAATACCCAATACCTCTATTATCCGACCCGTTATCCGACCCTAAACCCCCTCCCCTAAAATAACCCAACCAAACACGACCCTCTTCTCTTCTCTCTTCTCTCACCTCACACCAGAACCACCAGAAAACATGGCAGCTCACCGGAAAATTCCTACTCTCCCATCTTTCATTTCCTTTTCACCTATAAGCAAGAACCATCTCTCACTGTTATTTCATCTTTTTCACCTTTTCAAAGTTTTCATTTTAGGAGAATAATTCATCTGAGACCATCACTAAAAGAAATTACACCTAGCATTATTATCATATTTTTGTTTCTTATTGTGTGATGATGCTATTGCTTGGACTTGTATAAGAATAAGCACAGAAATGAGTTGGAAATCTCAATTCCAAAAAAGGAAAAGGAAAATATTGTGCATCATTGCAGTGATATTTGTAAGTTAGATTGACAAAGGTAGTGACTGCGAAAATTAGACCCAATTTCTCCGTGTTCTTTGATTCGATCCATAGGTTCATATGAAAAAGACTGTGGGTTTTCTGAGCTGTGGAGGAGGAGTGATGGTATAAAATTTAAGAATGATCAATTATAGCGATTCAATCAGTAAGATGTGAAAAAATTTCAGATGAGTATCTTAGTATTTTCGAGTATGTCGTGAAAAAGGTGAAAATGGTGAACTGGTTAATGTCTAAACGTGAAAAAGGTGAAATGGGTTAATCTCAAAATTGGATGAAGTAGTAGTGGGTCGGAGCGAGTTGTGTAAATTTGGACGCCAAGTATGTGGGTCAGAGCGGGTTCGGTCCAATTTGGGTTATTAAAAAGAACCAGATGGCATTGAGCCTTAAATCAACGCCACGTGTCTATTCCGTCTGTTTAGGGACATTTTTGTTTAATAGTGTAACGGTGAGGAGTCTTTTGACCCGATAGTATAACGAAGGACATTTTAAAACAATTGTTAATAGTAGAGGGACATATCAGACCCTGTGCCGAATTTCGAACTGACCCTCTAAGATTTTATCCACACAATGTCCGTGTTACACCTAGTTTCATGCTCCTCATAAAACACACTTATCGTATAACAACAACAACAACAACAACAACAACCACCACAATATACACGTATCGCTTATTTTGGCAATTTGTAATTTTACTACTTCGTGCTAATCAACGATCTGCCCCATTTGGGTCCATAAGTAGCATAGTTGGACTAGCTAAGGTTTCATTACCTTGGCCCAAGCCCAACACAGAGAAGTTAGTTGCATACAGAATTTGTCTACAATTATCTAACACTTCAGAAATCTTAGCTCCAGTTTCTATAAGAATTGTCACATAACAGGACCTAATGCATAGTCAATGTTTACTACAATTTACACTCATAATATCAAAAATGATAATGTAGGGGATTGGCCAATCACCATAACATGACTTGACACAGGTTCTCTCTCTTACTTCTGGGAGGGATTTGCTGAAACATCGAAACCCGGGGGAACAAATACAACATCGTCCCACTTTGACGTCGAAGTATCCTGCAAAAATATGTTCATCCTTTGTCATTCGCACTGACTACAATACGGCCATTAACCAAGGCAATGTGCATTTAACAAGCAAAATGAACATAAAATAACAGTGTAACGTGTGATGTGTCAGTTAGGCACATGTCACGAGTTCCAACGATGTTGCATACAAAAGCCTGGTATTTAAATGGAGAAGGGTAGATGGTCGGCTCATTATCCACCGAGTTTCGAACCATGTGCTAGCTCGTCCTCGAGATTTTTCAAGTATCAAAAATAAAAAAACTTGAAGAGGTTAAAGCGGGTAAAAGGACGACAGAGAAGTTGTGCAAAATTTCCCAGACATCATTTGCTCGATCAAGAACTTGACAATGTAACACGGAAATTTCTGGTTGAGGATTCTCACCTTCATGCCTTGTATTATGTCCTCTAGTACAGCAACCTGTCAAATCAGATGAAAATTCTTGGTCACAATTCATGAAGCTAAGACAACGGTAGGTAAATATCAACAAACCTACCTGAATATCTCCTTTCAAAGCAGGATTCAGTCGCCCTTGCTGCTGAGAAGCTCTTAGTAGTGAGTTCTCTAGGTCCTCCTGCACAAGTTGATAAAATTACACGAAGGGCGATATAGCATCATATCACATTAGTGATACTAACTCCAGACAATTAGCTAACCTTCCTGAAGAAAACAGGGCGATATCTCTTGTTCTGGCTCCTTAGAATTAAGCTCCTTGACTATTTAAAATTCAGATGGATAATGTCAATTTCAAATTCATGAGGAGAACTGACAAGAAAAACGAGATCTAGTATGCTATATTTGTGACCATGCTATATAGCACAAACGGCCATCATGTGGCATGAATTCCAGCCCACTATTTACATAATCTATGTATCTAACGGTACAAAATCTGTTGTGAAATTATTTGACTGTAATTTCAGATGTCAGCATGGCATGGTGTTGCTCTCAAGTCTTGGTGGATAGAATTACCCGATACCTGTACCGGTGAATCTCTGGATCTCTGTAGTTAGCAGGTATCCAATGGAATTAGTCAAAGTGCGCACAAGTTAGCCCAACCCCAGGGTTATAAGAAAATTACCTCAACTATTCTACTGGATACCTGCATTTTCTCACCAGTATAGGAATCGGGTAACTCTGCCTGCCAAAACTTACATAAATGGGAATAAATCACCTAGCTTTTTTGCTTTTGCTAGGATCCGAATCTTGTCTGCCACGATATTCTTTTTGAATAATAAAATTTAAGCAAACTGTGAAACATGGGAACTCTCCCATACCGACAAAA
>ML410042.1:846-24896 GCA_005239525.1 Nicotiana knightiana | reverse complement strand
CACCAAAAAACCCAAAAGGGGGTTTGAATGTACCTGCTTGTGGAGATGGTTTTGCATCCTTCGACATATTTAATCATTGAAATGTTATGCACTTACTCATCCAAGAGATTGGCTTATTTCAAAATAAGAGATGGGTATCTTTAGGAATAAAACAATAAACATATTTGCACAAACATGTGAGTCTTATAAGGAAATATTAAATAGGTTTGCCATTAGAACTCTTTCTTATATGAATGAAGAGGATATCTAGCTTAAAACCTCAGTAGCGGTCACATTATTAATGATGATTCTAAAGTTAAATTTGCATCAGGCTGCTACACAAGCGACAAAAGAACTTTCTTAACCAGGCAACATCATCCAAGAAGGTGAAACGAGAACAATGCAATGCTGTCTCAGATGCAGAGGTCGAAGCCTCGCAATATTTTGCACGGATGTCTTTTTGCCTTTAATCATTTTTGAGCATTTATTAGTGCACACAGGGATTCTCATAATTCTAACGAAGTGAACAAAATAGATGCTTCCACTCACATACGAGGTCATAGCAGTAAGCACAATTGACAAGGCAGATGTGCATTTCAGTTTCTAAACCGACTTTCTATATCATGCTTTGGCAGTTGTCTAGCTTCTAAAGGATGCCAAGAATATAGCCGAGAGAGTGTACCTGAAACACTGGAACGCCATAAAAGCTCTCATCAGACGTTCCAGTCCTTTCCCTTTCCTAGTTAAAAAAAAAGGGCAGCAAAATATGATCAGCTTCAGATTATAGCATGAAAAAGTTATGGTGCACAAAATGATAGTTTAAACATGCTGAATGAAATTTGGATGCACAAAACCATTTTTGGCATAAGCAGAAACCTAAATGTTATCCTCAAAGAAATATCACTTAGAGATGAGGCCTCCTAACATTTGAACGACCGAATATATGTTATGACTTATGACACTATGTCTGGAGTCCACAACTGGTACATGTAAAAAGAAACTTACTGAGCAACAACTATCTTTTCATCCACTTCAACTCAAAAGCAACTTCTGTTTACTATATATTTATCTTTAAGATGAAGAAAAACATCTTAATGCTCATCTGAAGTGCCACAAATTTTCAGACTTGGCGTCAAGCAAAAGTATCTACTACTTATTGTTGTGCTATCTCATTTAGCCAAACAAAGACGGGTTCAGACAATGTTTTAGATAGAATTCCTGTTGAATCATCAATCATAACATATTTATAGAGAAAGAATCTTGGAATAACCAAAAGTGCTCACATAGCAACAACAACCTAAGTTGCTCGGACTCGGTGCGGATATCCGATACGGGGACGGATCCGAGTATCTGATTCGGCAAAATCTAAATTTTAAGATTCGGGGGTGCGGATCCGGATATGGATACAGTTGCGGGGATTCAGCTAATAAAAAATAGAGCTATAAAAATATTGTAAATTTTGAGAGATATTCTGTCAAAAACTTACATGAATATTGTACAATTCAATCTTTCATTCTCCAAGATGGACATTATTCATTCATTGTTCTAAATCTGTTTTACTTTTTATTTTGAGAAATCAAAATCTCAATTTTTCTACCAAATTTGTCGATGGACTCCGGTCAAAGTGTCCGAAGTCAGTTGACCGTATCCGGGACGTATCCCATCCCCGTATCCGTCCCATATCCGGACGAGGACGGCACCAAAATCGAAGAGTCTGCGCAACTTAGACAACAACAACAACAACAAATCCAGTATAATCTCACATAGTGGAGTCTGAGGAGGATACGCAGACCTTACCTCTATCTCGTGGAGATAGAGAGGTTGTTTTCAATAGACCCCCGGCTCAGTGAAGCATAAGCACAACAGTAATGAAAAGGAAACAACCAGAAACAATAGTGAGGAGTTATGGAAAAGAAGCATTGATAATAAGATGACCAAAATGAAAGCAACAAGAGGCAATAATAGAAACCTAAGACTAAATACGATACGAGAGGACGTATTAATGCTACTAGTAAGAACAAGAACACCACTCGGGAAAGGACAGGATGTTAAAATCAACGAATCTTATGCTTGACAGTGTATGCAACAAATGCTCGCACATATGCCAGCTTAAAAGGGAGAGCTAGAACAATAAAAGAGTGTCTAATCTGCTAATTAAAACATACAAATTGTTAAAAGTTTCATACATAATGATACAAAAAATTTCAAAATCTTGACCAATGTCCATGAAGAACATTTCAGAACTTAGATAGTCGAAAACTTTGGAATACCTGCGAATACTTTGCAATGATCATGACTATGCTCAGCAACCAGAGAATAGGCAATACCTGATCCTGGAAAGCTATGATACTCTGCTATAATAGACTAACGGAGACCTCCAAAATGATTAATCTTTTGTTTGATTACAAACATAAGAAACTAATTGACCTAAAGACAGCACTTCTTGAAGATTGACAAGCAACCCAATATAAAATTCTCACGACACCACTATGATGACATGAGTACATGAGTACTTTATCAGCTTTCTTAAAGATTTAAGAACACACTTAGCCTACAGCAAGAGAATTTCAAACCTAAATCATAACATTAACTTCATCAATAAAAATTACAAAAATCTGTATCACCAGATATTCACCTTCATTGCATTCTTTATTTGAGATGCCTCTGGTATCAACCTGAAAGCCACTCCATCAACTTTGAGCTGGAAAACCTGCATTATTGACCATCAATTCTTTCGCAATCAAGAATACAACTATCAGCTTCCAATAATCAGTTTTTAAATTCAACGACGACAATTACTAGCTCAGTCATGCTTGTCCTACTTGCTTTTGTTCTTTTCAATACCATATTATCTTCACTTCCTTTTTCTAGTTATAAAAAGTAAAGACATGGCTATTTCTCAACAAATGTTAAGCAATTCTTATTCTGAGTTCTTTCTCTAAATTTTAAGCTCTTTCATTCGCAAAACAACCATATTTTTTATTAAGAGGTAATCATGTCAGTTCACTGCAGATCAGTTTAAGTGTTTGTTACAAGTCTTTAGTTTGTTCAAAAACTTATATGTCACTTAAAGAATGTAAAGAACCTGTGGTGTTAGAGAAACCCAAATCAATGAATTGAAATGATTATTGAGGATTTATATAGTCGATCACAACTTAGGATTAAGACATAATTGTTGTTTCTCTTAATAATCATGTTAAGTTAAAACACATGTTTTATAAGGGCTCACTTTGTTGCCGCATAAAAATAAAATCTCAACTTGAAATTCCACAAAGTAAATACAAAACATGAAGTAAGAGAAATTATAAAAAGCATCAAGAAGATGCAATAGAGCACTGTCCAGGTGCTAATACAAAAGATGATATGTTAGCTCGGTACAGATGGTCCACTAACGCCGCTAACACTATTTGTTATTATTATTACTTTTCTTTTTCTGATGACCATGATGTCGGGGCCAATCACAGCCAATAAAGCTAACCTTATTGAGAGCAACGGGAGCAAATATTAAGTAGGCAATCTATGCGTAAAAATCCCTGCATTAGTACTCAACCCATAACAAGCTCTATATTATTTTCACCATATAACAATCCTCGCATTATTATTCCTCACATAAACAATTCATTTATTATATTCGCTGCACAACAAGTCCGTATACTAACCCTGCTCAACACCATTTTTTTATTTTCTTAAGTCTTTTTTAATGACGGTGGTGTCTGTACCAATTTGTGCGCATCTCGAGTATTCTACCTGTACCTACAAGCTCCCACCAAGGAGAAATTACCTAGTGTTCTATTGCCTCCGCTATGGTTCTCATCCCACTTCATTGACCCAGCATAACACTATTAATCGAGCATAGTTAATCATCAGGGGTGAAGATATATGTGGCAAAGGGACACCCTTCGCTGAAAAACTATACTGTGTATAGTGTCAAATATTACTTGTTATTAATTAAAAATTAGACTTTGAACACACTTGCTTAGCCCACCGGCAAAGGTTGTTCAAAATTTAAACACCCTTATTGAATTTTCCGGCTCCGCTACTATTAATCATAACACAATAAGCACATCCATTACACACAAAAAATGGGTTGTACAAAATCAATTAATGAAGCTAACCTTGTTAAGAGCAACAGGAACAACCCTTGAGCCATTTCGCATATTGGGGTCCATAGATTCCATTTGCTGACGAAGAGCTTCAGCATCAGCTTCACTAAAGCAAAACAACCCAAGATTTTTACCAGTACTAACACCCGAAACAAGAACGAATTCTTCAGAAGCATTGCTGAGTGCATAAACAGGTACTCCAGCCAACCGCTCTTCAATAACTTCAGTAGATAAAGATTGCTTTTTTACACTATTATAATTATTATTAACACCAATTTTAGCCCATGGGTTTTGTGAATTTTGAGAAGAATTAAGTGTATTGAGTTGTGGAAAAGTGGTTTGAAGGAAATTGGAGAAGTGGGTTTGTAAATTCTTGAAAGTTTGTTGGAGCTGTAGGTGTGGTGGTGTTGCTGAAGAAGAAGAAGATGACTGTTTAGGTTTGAAGATATTCATGTTTTTTTTTTCCTTCTCTGTTTTAGGTGAAATTAGAGAGAAAATGGTGAAAAGGGTTTTTGAGGTTTTAAAAACTGCTATAGATTTTGTGTCTACAGAATGTGTGGGTTNCAACAAAAGATAGAGATGAAGAGAGGCAAGGTAAAAAGGAAATTGTTATCTCTATTAAGAGTGTTTTATTTACCCACACGACTTGAAAAATCTATTGGGGTAAAGTGCTTGTTAATTATCAAAGGTAATTTTATTCCTTTAATTGTAATTCAAAATAATTCCCTCTTATTAATAAGGCAGAGTTGTGTCCTTCAGCTGCTATCTTAAAAGCTAACCTGCTTAGAAGAGGAGGATAGTTTCGGTATTTATGAATTATGTGCTTTAAGTAATTTGTACATAATTGTCTTGAGTGTGTACATTTTTCTTTCTGGACAAAGTCGCCACACTTTGTTGCATTGTACCCTAAATGCATAAAAATTGCGCGGGACACCCTACTTGGTCACCCCCATTTAACCTATACTCGCTTCTTAAAAAACTTTTAACTTGTACCCAATTTTTAAATAACTTCAGCTCCCCTTTTCCTCGCTGAGCTGAAGTTTACCAGTTAAGCTGAAGTTCGCCAGTTATAAATACAAAACTTCAGCATACGGGGCTGAAGTTCCCTAGTTACAAAGACAAAACTTCAGCTCTAGAGCTGAAATTTCCCAGTAACAAACTTCAGCCCAAGTTATAAAGACAACAACTTCAGCATACGGGGCTGAAGTTCCCTAGTTACAAATACAAAACTTCAGCTCTAGAGAACTTCAGCTCAAGAGCTGAAGTTTTGTCTTTGTAAACTGGGAAACTTCAGCCCGTATGCTGAAGTTGTTGTCTTTATAACTTAGGAACTTCAGCCCGTATGCTGAAGTTCCCATTTACAAAAGACAAAACTTCAGCTCTAGAGCAGAACTTCAGCCCGTATGCTGAAGTTTTTGTCTTTATAACTGGGGAGCTTCAGCCCGTATGCTGAAGTTCCCCATTTACAAAGACAAAAACTTCAGCTCTAGAGCTGAAGTTCCCGTATGCTGAAGTTCCCCATTTACAAAGACAAAAACTTCAGCTCTAGAGCTGAAGTTCCCCATTTACTAGAGCTGAAGTTCACAAGCTACTTCGGCCCGTCTATTATATGCTGAAGTTTTGCGTGATTGCCTTTGCTACTTCAGCCCCGCATGCTGAAGTTATACGCAAAAGCGGGTACGGACGCACTTTTTTTTACAAAGCGGGTATAAGTTAAAACGTGACACAAAAAGTGGGTACATATGCAAAAGCCCCCCTAAATACGTGTGAACAACTTGTTGATCCAGTGGGCCCGCTTAGCGTCTCACACGTTTAGCTATGTTTTTAAAGTAAAAATAGGCTTAGTCAGTTTTTCGACTAATCATTCAAATATAGTCTGCATTTGCAAAGTCACTGAAAAATAGTCACTATTTTGCTGCAACACCGAAAGTTCCAGCATAACAGCATAATATACTGGAGATCGGTGCATCTGTGTATGAACTTCCAGCATATTATGCTTAAACTACAACAGACAGAAAGTTCCAGCATAATATACTGGAGATTTGAGCACATGTGTATGAACTTCTAAATCTGGCTATTTTTAAAATTCTCCTGTTTTGAAGGCTATTATTTCGGGAAATTTTCATAATTACATATGAAATCATAAGATATTTCATAATCTACAACTATTAAATAAATAGCATGTTCTACAACATAACCATAAATAAAGAAGATATCTTCCATGTGTGGTACCTTCCCGGTAAATAAGGAAATTGACTATGACTCATATTTAATTATCCCTAAAAATCCTCCATTTCGTGAAATG
Source organism: Nicotiana knightiana (assembly GCA_005239525.1). Classification (NCBI taxonomy): domain Eukaryota; kingdom Viridiplantae; phylum Streptophyta; class Magnoliopsida; order Solanales; family Solanaceae; genus Nicotiana; species Nicotiana knightiana. The sequence continues at coordinate 18,509 of ML410042.1, read as the reverse complement.
GTGATTATGAACGAAGCATCCTTCTTTTGCAACAATAGTGTCACGACCAAAAATTTATACATAGCCGTGATGACGCCTATCGTATTACAAGGCAAGCCTACTTCTCTAAATATTACTATTAATTGATTTTAAGAATTAATAAAACATTTAAACATTTAAATATTTCATAAACTAAATCAACTCTAAATAATATTAATATAAAATACGAAAACGGCCCCAAATCGGGGTGTCACTAAGTCATGGGCGTCTAAATCTATGAACTAAGATATATAATTGTCTAAAAGAAGAAATGACAAAAGACAAAAGGAGTAAGAAGGTATTGCGGACGCTAGCAGCTACCTTGCAGTCTCCACAGATAGCCGGCCTAAACTCAACGATGGCCGCCTTCCAACTCCCCTGGATCTGCACATATAGTGCATGGTGTAGTATGAGTACAGCCGACTTAGTAGTAACAGAAATAACTAAGGAACTGAGTAGTAGTGACGAGCTAAGTAAAACAGTCCAATTATTTATTTTCACAATTTAAAAATAATAGGTAAATTTCATAACTCTGTAAATGCCACAAAGAAATTTAACAGATAAATGCAGCAACAAAGGTAAATGCAACCTCACAGCAATGTCACTCCATCACTCATCGCTCGCACTCAGCACTCAACACTCAACACTCTGCGCTCACTGGGGGTGTGTACAGACTCCGGAGGGGCTCCCAAAGCCCAAGCACTAAGCACAGACAAATCACGTGCTATCATATCAATACCTGGATCCGCACGGTCAACTAACATGTTACGCATACAACTCACGCGCTATGGTATAAATACCTGGACCCGCACATCAACTCACGTGCTATGCGGATAACTCACGCGCTATGGTATTAATATCCTCACAATCAGGCCATCATATCAATACCCGGATCCGCACGGTCAACTCACGTGCTACGCGGACAACTCACGCGCTATGGTATCAATACCTGGATCCGCACGGTCAACTCACGTGTTATGCGGACAACTCACGCGCTATGGTATTAATATCCTCACAATCAGGCCATCATATCACTCAATTATGTACCTCACTAGCCTCACCATCATCAACAAATAAAGGGAATACAACCCACATCAAGTATCACAACATATTAGCAAATAATAGGGACTGAGGTACACATGTACAATAATTTCTATGACTGAGTACAATAATATTAGCATTAATGAAGCCTAAACATGATCTCTAACATGAAGGCAAACAAGTTCAACAACAAGTAAACATAGAACCATAGATAATAGCCATTAGGCCTCACAGCCTCACGGGACGGACCAAGTCTCAATCCCTCGCGGTGCACACCCACACGCCCGTCACCTAGCGTGGGTATCACCGCCAAACAATCACATGATATCAATTTCTTCGGGTTTATACCCTCAAAGCCAGAGTTAAAACTGTTACTTACCTCAACAACGTAAAATCCTACTTCGGGATGCCCCGTCTATGGACTCGGTCTCCAAAAGCTCAAAATCTAACCAAAATCAGAATACTACTATCAACATAGGCTAAGGAATCAAATTCCGCAATTAAAACTACATAAATGGGCCAAAAATTCAAAATTGGCTAAAAACCGCCCCCCTGGGCCCACATCTCGAAATCCGACAAAAATCCTTACTCACTCACGAGTCTATACATACCAATTTCATCAAAATCTGATCACATATGACCCCTCAAATCACCAATTAACGTCTTTGAAGATTTCTACCATTTTCAACCCAATCTTTACCTATTTGAACTCAACAATCTTCCCACAAATCTTATTTCTCTCACACCCAAGAATCACACCTCTCGTGACCAACTTTTAATCCAAATTCCGAAATTGAAAACTAGGTATGAAAACTCACCTCTTTAATGAAGATTTTGTGATTGAGTTCTTTGATTCTTGAAGATTGATACAAGATTGGATGATTTGAATGCTGGGTTCCTCCTTCTCTCTCTCAAATACTCTCTTCTCTCTCTAAAATTCTCAGAAAACCACCCCAAAATGAAACCCTAATCCTATTTATCAAAATGGGGTCGGGTTATGAAAATAGGAAAATGAAGCCTCCGAAAACAGGTTTGCAATCGCATAATGCATCGCAGAATAAGTATGTGGGTCGCAAAATGCATCACGAAACTGGTGCCCAAAACTGGGCTGCACTGCTCCATTTTGCGACCAATTTTGCGGTCGCAGATGAATTGCCACGAGATCGCATTTTTTTCAGCCTTTGGTAATTTGATCATAACTTTGTGTAGGAATGTTCAAATGATGAATGGTTTGAAGCGTTAGAAACTAGACTCGAAGACCTTTCGTTTGATAGTTCATCACATAAAACATTATATACACTTAGATATGCCCGTCCAGAGTGTGGTCTTATGCGTATTCATTTGGAATTTTAGTCGATCGTGTAATTTTTCCAACTTGGCTTAAACTTAGGCCTCTCCTAAGGCCCCAAATCACTTACAATATGCCTCGTACACTTATTATTATATCCAATTAATATCGATCATATTAATAGTCCTCATCTACACCCAAAATAATATAATTAGCACACGTCGACTTCTTATTAGCGGTTAATGAAACCAAGAACTTCCAACTTCTATATTCAATGCCGAAACCTATCAAATCAAGTCCGATTGACCTCAAATTTTGCACACAAGTCATAAATAACATAACAAAGCTATGAAAATTTTCAGAACTGGATTCCAACCCCGATATCAAAAAGTCAATCCCCTAGTCAAACTTCCAAACTCAAATTTCTTATTTTCGCAATTTCAAGCCTAATTTAGCTACGGACCTCGAAATAAATATACGGACACATTCCTAAGCCCAAAATCACCATACGGAGCTATTAGAATTATCAAAAATCCATTCCGGGGTCGTTTACATATTTTTCACTATCTGATAAATTAATTCAACTTAAACTTTCTTCTTGGAGACTAAGTGTCTCAATTCATTTCAAAACCTCACCGGACCCGAACCAATTACCCCGGCGAGTCATGTAACAACTATAAAGCATGAATTTAGCAGTAAATAGGGAAATGAGGTTGTACTATTCAAAACGATCAGCCGGATCATTACAAATATGTACTCCATTTTGGTATGTTTTCGTTGTTTTAGATTCCTTCTTCATCTTGGGATATTTTTTTCCAACAAAATTAGATCTATGATTCTATTCCATTGGTAGTAAATAAAAAAGGCAACATAATATATCATGCTTTTTTTAGGGTAAAAGAAAATTGTAATATTTGGGTCATACAAAATATCAATAAATTGCTACAGACCCAAAACTGAATCGACTTATTCCATTTTTGTATGTACTCTAATAATAATAGTTAATATACCAATTGATCTATTTGAGCAACACATGTATATATGCAAATTATATTACTTATATAGACTTACTAGGAAAGTTTAAAAATTAAGTATATGTTTGACCAAATTTTTATTTTAAGTATATGTATATAGTATAGTGCATATATGTTAAAAATATATGGAATATATATTCATCGGTACTAAATATATAATAATTAATGTATCATTTATTAATAAGATATTAGCATACTGGTATAATATTTGTGTATTTGAGTATATTAATATATTATATTTATTTGAAATATGCAATACAAGTTTAGACATATAGTAATGGTATATCAAATATACTATAATCATATACACAACTAGAAGAAATAGAACATGAAAATTTTTTAAAAAGAAAAAGGAGCATATACGTAGTTGGGGAGAGAATCTCAAGAAAGATATATAATGATACATTTTAGGTAAGAAAATTTCAAGAGAGATATATAATAAAATCCTCTAGGTGAGAGAATCTCAAGAGAAAGATATTAGGAATATAAATAGTTGTATGTTTTAAAATAAATTGTGTGATATGTAATTTTTAAAATTAATTGTGACTTATTTAAATAAGTATTTAATAAGTTGTATTTTGGGTAAATTTCTCTACTAAACCGGGCCGCTTTAATTTATCATTGTACATCACATGGGGCTTTTGTATCCGTACTCACTTTTTGTGCCACGTTTTAACTTATACCCGCTTTGTAAAAAAATTTGCATCCATACCCGCTTTTGCGCATAACTTCAGCATGCGGGACTGAAGTAACAAAGACAATCACGCAAAACTTCAGCATTCTAGTAGACGGGCCTGAAGTAGCTTGTGAACTTTAGTAAATAGGTCTTTGTAAATGGGGAACTTCAGCATACGGGGCTGAAGTTCCCCCAGTTACACTAGAGAACTTTAGCTCTAGAGCTGAAGATTTTGTCTTTGTAATGGGGAACTTCAGCATACGGGGCTGAAGTTCCCAAGTTATAAAGACAACAACTTCAGCATACGGGGCTGAAGTTCCCCAGTTAAAAGGACAAAAACTTCAGCATATTGGGGGAACTTCAGCTCTAGAGCTGAAGTTTTGTCTTTTGTAAATGGGGAACTTCAGCATATGGGGCTGAAGTTCCCAAGTTATAAAGACAACAACTTCAGCATACGGGGCTGAAGTTCCCCAGTTTACAAAGACAAAATTTCAGCTCTAGAGCTGAAGTTCTCTAGAGCTGAAGTTTTGTCTTTGTAACTGGGGAACTTCAGCCCCGTATGCTGAAGTTGTTGTCTTTATAACTTGGGAATTTCAACTCTAGAACTGAAGTTTTTTCTTTGTAACTGAGGAACTTCAGCCCCGTATGCTGAAGTTTTGTCTTTATAACTGGCGAACTTCAGCTTAATTGGTGAACTTCAGCTCAACGAGGGAAAGAGGAGCTGAAGTTATTTAAAAAGTGGGTACAAATTAAAAGTTTTAAAAAACGCGCAATTTTTACGCATCACATTGTGGCACATCCATCCCAGCAAATAGCAATCTTTTTGGAGTAAAACGAGGTAATTAGGTTCTTCCTAAAAGGAAACCGAATTAATTATGACTACTCCATAAAACATAAAAATTCTAATGGATGGAAAAAAAAGTCAAAATTTTCAAAAATCTTAATAACTAAGAATAACACTTCGGCAAAAAAAAAAAATTTATTTCAGCAGCCTCAAACCATTGAGAAATTTACTAATAAACAGTTGAAAGGTTTAGTGCAACGTCACAACTCTAATGCCAATCTTTTTAGCAGTATTTTTAAGGGATCGTCTGTTTAGAAGAAATCTTTTCAGGATAAAGTTCCTCGACCGAGTTATGTGAAAAAGCGGATACACTTATAATTTTTTTTGCAAAGTAAACACAAGTTAAAACGTAACACAAAAAGTGGGTATAGATGCAAATGCCCCATCAACATGCATGTCTAATAACTAAATAGCTATATATTTAGTGAAATACTTAAGCGAAGCTAATTAAGATGAAGGCAATACTTTTTAGATTGTTTCACATTGTTGTAAGCTTGTTTTTTTAATCATTCTGTTTTGTTGAGAATGCGTAGAACCACTGAATTTGGAAGTATGAGTGTATGAGATGAGACTGGTCAGATCAGCGAAGCAACTTTTAAGACTAGAAACACATGCAATATAATACGTTGTATTTTGAGTCGAACAAAATTCAAGGGGCATCATCCCATTACAGCGAAGCAGGCCGTGCATTTACATGCCTATATTAAAAAAAACTCAAAGCACAGAATAACTTCTCTCTCGCCGTTGACGATATGGTAAAAAAAACATATCTTGATTGTCAGCTAAGTGAATATAATGGTCGTAGGAACAATTTACTATGCAAAGACCAACCATGCAAAATATTTGTTAATTGAGGCGATTTAATTTAAATATCAAATTTGACCGTAAATATTAAGCCAAATTCTAAGGATTTGATTATCCGCTTTCAAATGTTACATGATTAATTTAAGCAAAAGAGGTGATATTTGAATATGGATGGTCTTGTCATCCTCCCATCTAAATAAAAGCTAATTGTTGATCCAAGCAATGTAATAAGCTATCCCACCAAGGCTAAAACAATCAAAAGATTCACCACAACATTGAAGCGATACATAATTTGGTGAGATCAAGGCAATGAAATACTAGTACCATCAACATTCGTTTTCTTTCAGATTCTCTTGTTGGTCCTCGAATTCTAGTAGTAAAATCCGTCACATACTTAATGGCATAAGCAGAGACCACATTACAAACATACAAAGAGTAAAAAAAACATTAAGTGTGTGTTGGTGAATAAAAGGACAACCTAAAAAAAATATGAAAGAAAATGTCTCCAAAATTGCATAAAAAAGCAAACTTTTGTTTGGATTGGAATAAGAGAAGTAAGAATAATGCAACTACTGAATTATTAAGGAGCTTGTTTGTAGGCTAATTAAGTAAGAGAGTATTTCCTGCAAGTGATCCTTCTTGGCTTACTCCTGTGATTTGCTATTCAGAAATACACTTGATGCTTCACATTCTCTGCATCAATGTGCAAAAACATTTCACGTTTTTATAGAAAACGTGATTAAACACTATGTCTCTGGCGAAAATAGTGCAAATTAAACACTAAAATTATATTTGGAGAAATGCACTAACTCAGCCATGACTTGTTGGCAATCTTGGGCAAAAAAAAAAACTGAAAAAAATTAACTTCCCACAGTTGCAAAGCACATCAATTATGGAGGATAAACATAAAAGAAGAAGATGCCTGAGGCTTATAACCATTCTTCACCAATAATACATTACCTGCCAAGGAGAGCATGAATCAGTCTTTTGGTGCTCAGGGCTAAGCTCAAAAACATTGATTTGGGTGCAACGACCCATACCCAAATATTGTATAGTGGATAATGGACATCCACTATACAATATTATATTTCATAACAATATGATCTAACTCATCTATTTTTAGTTTCTTTTTAATTTCCTTACCAAACTCAAACAAAAGAAATAATTTTTTTACCTTTATTTCTTACCAAAACAATCCAAGTAACCTATAAATCCCTCTACTTTAAATTTATTCCATATCAGATAAGGAAACAAAAGAATTTGTACCATTATAAAGATACATGTCGTGCAAGTTTTCTTTCTATTTTTATTGCTAAATAATTGTTGATCACTGTCTATTTTTTCCGTATTGTTTTCCTCACTAATTATGTTAAATTCCCCATCGCATGCTCCCTTCTCATTATTTGTTGTTTTTAACTCCTTAATTGTTTTTATTTCTATTAGCATGATAATATATTTCCAAGTTTTATGTGGTGTCATGTCCTAGCCTCGTCATTACTTCACTGAGGTTAGGCTCGCCACTTACCAGTACATGGGGTAGGTTGTATTGATACTGCACTCCGTGCTTCTTGTGCAGATCTAGGTTTAGGTCCGAGTTGAGTTCGAGCTAGAGCCAGTACTATTCGCACGGAGACACGAGGTAGATTTGCTTGCGTCCGCAGATTCCTTGAGTCTTCTCTATATGTCACGATCCGAAATTCCACCTTCAGGAGATGATGGCGTCTAACTTTGAACCCGCTAGACAAGCCAACGTTACTGGTTATTCTGATTTATTCCTTTGTTATTTATCATTTAAAAGTGATATACAAGAACAAATAGAAATAAGAATGCTGAAGATAAGAACTTCAACAACTTAAATAATAAATCTTACGAAATTTCCTTAAACATACCCCCAGAACTGGTGTCACAATTTCATGGACGATCTAAGATTTACTAAAAACATGAGTCTGAAATAAACAAGTGTAGCTGTCTAGAAATACAAGATAAGACGCCTGCAGGACTACCTCGGTCTCGCCGTGGACTGAAGGATACTCCCTCGCTCAATGTCACTGGGTCCGGCTCCGTAATCTGCACAACATAAAGAAGTGCAGGTGTAGCATCAGTACAACCGACCCCATGTACTGAGTAAGTGTCGAGCCTAACTTCGGCGAAGTAGTGACGAGGCTAGGACACGACAAACAATATCACCTGTGCAGTTTAAATAAAATATAACAGGAAATAACCACAAGAAATAAACAGTAAGTACAATAACGGGGAAACATGTTGAGGAAAAGGGATAGCAAATACTGTAATGACGGAACGAAGCAACAGTCCAAATATCCGAAAATAATAACGAGAATTAACAACACGAATTAAACAGTGAAGAGAAACTGCATGGCATGTCCCCTCGTGCATAACAATATAAAATATGGCACAGAATGTCCCCTCCTGCATAAACAACATAAACATGGCACGGAATGTCCCCTCGTGCAATAAACATCACAATCACGGCACGGAATGTCCCCNGCCCCGCGTGTATATATATATATATATATATATATATATATATATATATATATATATATCATCAACACGGCGCGAAATGTCCCCTCGTGCATAATAATCATAAACACAGCACGGAATATCCCCTTGTGCATAAACAACATAAACATGGCACGGAATGTCCCTTCGTGCATAACAATATAAGGTATGGCACGGAATGTCCCCTCGTACATAACAACATAAAAGCAACAGTTGGCATGAAAATCAACAATAAGAAACCTAAAATACACGGAGATAATCAACAAGAATAATACCGTCCCGGCAAGGACACAACTATAACCAATCCTACACAAGTGTATAACCCAACATAAAATTCCTCAACAGATCAACTACTCAACAATACCCATAACTAAGAATCTCCACCAAAGGAATAGCTATCAAATTGATATTAAACCCATAAACACATAAAAAGGCCAATAAATGTCATATAATTGCAAATATCCGACTCACGGTCATGCTCGACAACAACATATAGGTACTCGTCACTTCACCTATACATTGAACATGGAATAAACACATCGCAATTAGGACCCAATACATATTCCCTCAAGCTAAGGTTAGGCCAAACACTTACCTAGACTCCAAGAATGCAAATCAAGCATCTACCACCACTTTTCCTCTCGAATCCGACTCTGAAATAATCGTATCTAAACATAATCGACTCAATGATATCAATAATTATTCAACAATTTAATTCCAAAGCCTAATTATAGATTTCCCAACATTCTTCCAAAATTTCCAAAATTCGACCCCGGGCTTGCTTGGTCCAAACACGAGGTTCGGACCAAAACCTGATCACCCATTCCCCCACGAGCCTGAATATACAATTTATTTTGAAATTCGACCCCAAAATGAGGTCAAATTCTTATAAATTCAAAAATTCCTAACTCTACCCAAAACCCCAATTTCTACCATTTAATTCCATAATTTTAGGCCTATAATCTAATAATTGTTGATGAAAATTGAAGAAAATGAAGTTAAGATTACTTACTTATGAAGCTATGGTGGAAAAGGTGCTCCAAAATCGCCAAAGAGGGTTGGGGAAGAAGAATTTGAGAAAAATGGGTTAAATCCCGTGTAAGTATTCTGTTTTGGGGCTTTAAATGACTGGGCGATTTTTGGTCTATGCGATCGCGGAACTAAGGTGCGATCTCATAGTGTAATTGAACTTAAGCTTCGTGATCGCGGGTCTACAGGTGCGGCGCAGAGTGTATCTACCAGCCCTCCCCCCAGCTCACCTACACCCCTGTGCGGTCGCAGGCCCACCTATGCGATCGCACAATGTACCTGACTCCTCCCCCTTCTCAAAGCTATGCGATTGCAGCTATACCTATGCGATCGCATAGAGCAACACACCAGACATCAGTAGCTGACCAAAACACCAGAAATTTTAAGTTCAAAAACACCCTAACACTTATCCGAAACACACCCGAGCCCTCGGGGCTCCAAACTAAATATACACACAACTTCAAAAACATCTTACGGACTTATTCAAGTAATCAAAACACCGAAATAACATCATAAACATCGAGTTAAACCTCAAAATCAATGAAATTCCTTTAAACTTCCAAAACTTCTAAATTTTCCATTTTAGATCCGAATCACGTCAAACTAAGTCCGTTTCTTACCAAATTTCACAGATAACACATATAAAACATATTGAACCTGTTCCGGGGGGCCCGACATTACCGGTTTCACATCAAATCTCATTTTCAAAAACCTTTATATTTTTCACAAAAACAATTTCTTCAAAAATTCATTTCTCGGACTTGGGACCTCGGAATTCGATTCTGGGCATACGCTCAAGTCCCATATTTTTCTACGGACCCTCCGAGACCGTCAAATCACGGGTCCGGGTTCGTTTACCAAAAATGTTGACCAAAGTCAACTTTACTTAAATAATTAATGTAAAATCATCATTTAATCAATTTTCCACTTAACGGCTTCCCGGCTACACGCCCGGACTGTGCACACATATCGAGGTAAGATAATATGAGACTTTCATGGCCTCGGAATATAGATTTAGCTAAAATTATACGGGATGACCTTTTGGCTCATCATAATCTCCACCTCTAAAACAATCGTTCATCCTCGAATGGACATAGAAAGGTACTTTAATCGGGGAAAAGATGGGGATATCGGCTCCACATATTGGACTCGGACTCCCAGGTAGCTGCCTCAACATGCTGACCTCTCCACTGAACACGAACCGAAGGATAACTCTTAGATCTCAACTGACGAACCTGTCGAGCTAATATGGCTACCGGTTCCTCCTCATAAGTCAAATCCTTGTCAAACTGGACACCGCTGAAGTCAAGTACATGAGAGGGATCAACAATATACCTCTGAAGCATAGATACATGAAACACCGGGTTTACGTCTGATAGACTACGTGGCAAAACAAGTCTGTAGGCCACCTCTCCCACCTTGTCCAGAATCTCAAATGGACCAATGAACCTAGGGCTCAACTTGCCCTTCTTTCCGAACCTCATCACGCACTTCATGGGCGACACTCGAAGAAATACCCGGTCTCCAATCATCAATGCCAAATCACGAACTCTGCAGTCCGCATAACTTTTCTGCCTGGACTGAGCTGTACGAAGTCTATCCTGAATAATCTTCACTTTATACAAGGCATCCTGGACTAACTCTGAACCCAACAATCTAGCCTCTCCCGGCTCGAACCACCCAACTGGCGACCGATACCGCCTACCATACAACGCCTCATACGGAGCCATCTGAATGCTCGACTGATAGCTGTTGTTGTAGGCAAACTCAGCTAAAGGCAAGAACTAGTCCCATGAACCTCCAAAGTCGATGATACATGCCCGCAATAATCCTCCAAAATCTGAATAGTACGCTCGGACTGTCCGTCCGTCTGAGGATGAAATGTTGTGCTCAAATCAACCCGTGTGCATAATTCACGCTGAAATACTCTCCAGAAATGGGAGGTAAACTGAGTACCTCAATTAGAAACAATGGACACAAGCACACCATGCAGGCGAACAATCTCCCTGATGTAGATCTTTGCCAACTTCTCCGAAGAATATGAAACTGATACAGGAATGAAGTGTGCTGACTTGGTCAGCCTATCCACAATAACCCACACCGCATCAAACATCATCTGAGTCTGTGGGAGTTCAACTACAAAATCCATACTGATACGCTCCCACTTCCACTCGGGAAGCTCAATTTGCTGCATCAAACCACTGGGTCTCTGGTGCTCGTACTTAACCTGCTGACAGTTCAAGCACCGAGCTACATATGCTACAATATCCTTCTTCATCCTCCGCCACCAATAATGCTGCCGTAAGTCCTAGTACATCTTTGCGGCGCCCGGATGAATGGAATACCGGGAACTATGGGCCTTCTGCAATATCAAATCACGAATACAATTAACATCGGGTACACAAAGACGACCCTGCATCCTCAAAACTCCCTTATCATCAACTGTGACCTGCTTGGTACCTCCGTGCCGGACTGTATCTCTAAGAACACATAAATGATGATCATCATACTGCTTGGACCGAATACGATCATACAATGAAGAACGGGCCACAAAATGGGCCAAAACACTGCCAGTCTCAGAAACCTCCAATCTCATGAACCGGTTGGCCTAAGCCTGAACATCTATAGCAAGTGGTCGCTCTCCGACTGATAAATAAGCAAGACTACCCATACTGGCTGACTTCCGGCTCAAAGCATCGACCACCACATTGGCCTTCCCCGGATGATATAAGATGGTAATGTCATAGTCCTTCAACATATCTAACCATCTCCTCTGCCTCATATTCAACTCCTTCTGCATGAACAAATACTACAAACTCTTATGATCCGTGAACACCTCACATGGCACCCCATACAGATAATGCCTCCAAATATTCAACGCATGAACAATAGTTGCTAACTCTAAATCATGAACTGCATAGTTCTTCTCATGAACCTTCAACTGACGAGAAGCATAGGATATAATCTTGCCACCCTACATCAACACTGCACCAAGTCCCACCCATGAAGCATCACAATACACGGTATATGACCCTGAACCTGTGGGCAAGACTAACACCGGTGTCGTGGTCAAGGCTGTCTTGAGCTTCTAAAAGCTTGCCTCGCACTCATCTTACCACCTGAACTGGGCACCCTTCTGGGTCAACCTGGTCATCGGGGCTGCAATAGATGAAAAGCCCTCCACAAACCGGCGATAATAGCCTGTTAAGCCCAAGAAACTCCGAATCTCTGTAGCTGAAGTGGGTCTAGGCCAATATCTGACTGCTGAAATCTTCTTGGGATCCACCGGAATACCCTCTGCCGACATAACATGGACCAGAAATGCCACCGAACTCAACCAGAACTCACACTTAGAAAATTTGGCATACAACTAACTATGCCTTAGAGTCTGGAGGACGACTCGAAGGTGCTGCTCATGCTCATCTCGGCTAGGGAGTAAATCAAAATATCATCAATGAAAACAATCACGAATGAGTCCAAATAGGGCCTGAACACCTGGTTCATCAACTCCATAAAAGCAGCGGGGGCATTTGTCAACCCAAAAGACATCACCAAGAACTCATAATGCCCATACCGGGTGCGAAAAGCTGTCTTAGGGACATCAAACGCCCTAATCCTTAGCTGATGGTAACTAGATCTCAAGTCAATCTTGGAAAACACTATAGCACCCTGAAGTTGGTCGAATAAATTATCAATCCTCGGTAGGATAGTTATTCTTAATAGTAACCTTGTTCAACTGCCGGTAGTTAATATACATCCTCATTGAGCCATCTTTCTTCTTAACGAACAACACGAGGGCACCCTAAGGAGAAACACTAGGCCTAATGAAGCCTTTATCCAACCTCATCCTGCAACTGATCCTTCAACTCCTTCAGCTCTGGCGGGGCCATACGATACGATAGGGTAGAAATGGGCTGAGTGCCCGGAGCCAACTCAATGCAAAAGTCAATATCTCTGTCGGGTGGCATACCCGGCAGGTCATCAGGGAATACCTCTAGAAACTCACTAACCACGGGCACAGACTCCATAGAAGGAACCTCAGCACTAGAATCACGAACATAGGCCAAATATGCCAAACAGCCCTTCTCGACCATGCGCCGAGCCTTCATATACGAAATAACTCTACCGGAAGAATGACTAGGAGTCCCTCTCCACTCTAAACGAGGTACTCCTGGCAAGGCCAAGGTCAATGTATTCGCCTTTGACTTGGGCTCAGTTCTCCGAGTTATTCTTGGAGAAGTTTCTACCAATTACCCAGAGGGAGGATATTCATAGGCAGTTTGAGCGCCTCCAGGGTGGATATGTGACTGTTACACAGTATGAGACCAGGTTCATTACTTTGGCTCGACATGTTATCATGATACTCCCCACTGATCGTGAGAGGGTGAGGAGGTTTATTGAGGGTCTAGCTCAGCCTATTAGACTCCAGATGACCAGAGAGACAGGTACTGATATTTCATTCCAGGAGGTGGCCAATGTGGCCAGGCATATTAAGATGGTCTTATCACAGGGCATTGGTCAGGGGTCTGACAAGAGACCTCGCCATTCCGGTCGATTCAGTGGTGCCTCATATGGAGGCGGAGATTCTTTTGGCAGAGGTCATCCTCCTAGACCATTCCAGTCAACACTCCAGGTATCCCGCAGTGCACCATCAGCTCCTATCAGTGCACTGCCGCTTCAGAGCTTCCAGGGTGGTTATTCTGGTCGACAGGGACAGTTTCAGGGTTAGCATTCTCAGCATCATAAATCTTGTTAAACTTGCGGTGGTATGGGGCACATTTCCAAGTTCTGCCCCCGAGCTTCTAGTGGTTCTCAGTATCAGGGTTCCCGAGCTATGATTCCCGCACCAGGTGCACCCTCACCCCTCATCCAGCTAGGGGTGGAGGTCGAGGTGCCAGAGGTGGAGGCCAGACAGTTAGAGGTGGAGGGGAGGCCACGAGAGGTAGAAGTCAGCCCGCAGTGGGCAGACCCAGAGATGTTCAGGTTGGAGGGGCTCCGCCCCGCTATGCTTTTCCTGCCAGGCCTGAGGCTGGGGCCTCTAATGTAGTTATTACAGGTATGGTTTCAGTTTGCAGCAGAGATGCTTCGGTTTTATTTGATCCGGGGTTCTACATTATGTTAAATTCCCCCATCGCATGCTCCCTTCTCATTATTTGTTGTTTTTAATTCCTTAATTGTTTTTATTTCTATTAGCATAATAATATATTTTCAGGTTTTATGTGGTGTCATGTCCTAGCCTCGTCACTACTTCACCGAGGTTAGGCTCGTCACTTACCAGTACATGGGGTAGGTTGTACTCATACTGCACTCTGCGCTTCTTGTGCAGATCCAGGTTTAGGTCCGAGTTGAGTTCGAGCTAGAGCCAGTACTATTCGCACGGAGACACGAGGTAGATCTGCTTGCGTCTGCAGATTCCTTGAGTCTTCTCTATATTATTTAGATTGCTGTTTTATTTGATTCAAAACAGTTATACATTATTTCTTGAGCCAATTACTTATAGTATTCTTTAATAGTTCGTGAATTGTGACTCCAAACCCAGGGTAGCTAGATATTATAATTAGCTTCGAGTTTCGTTTTATTATTTCTCACACTATTCGTTATTCGTTTATTTGATAATTTTAGACTTAGCGCTATAATTTAATTGTTTAAAATGTCGAATCCCACAAACATTGGCTTGTCTAGCAAGTGTGGTGTTAGGCGCCATCACGATCCCGTGGGTTGGGAATTTGGGTCGTGACATTCATGCCACTGAATGGAAATTGCTCGAACTTTTCCGGTGAAAGCCAAGAATCTCATTGTGCTTCAGCACACACAAAACGAACCAATCTCACCCAAATCTTCACCAAATGATTTAAAACTTAAAATGAGAACTCTAAACAACATCAATACCAAGCTTTAGTGATCAATTCGAACAAACAGCCGCAAAATCAAAAGACCTAAGTTCGTCTTCTTCGTCGAACAATCAGTTCAAGTTTCGAACCCAAAACCCTAGAAAAGCAGTTCAAATCAAGCTCAAATCTTCAGACCTCAACTCGTATCAGCGTTTACAACCAAAAACTCGAACACCCCGCCAACTTCGAACCCTAATTTTCAGATTTTCAAACGACCCAAGTACGAACTTTTCCGGTGAAATCCAAGAATTTTGCAAAATTTTGCATTCGTTCTGTTCGATTTGGAACCGTGAAACTCCATTTCCGGCAATGTGGCCTAGAATTAAGCCAAGTCATGGTTATGAGAGTACTTTGTTTTGCAGATGAAGATGGAAAGGAAGGGGGTTGGGGTTGTCGGGGAAGATGACGGAGGAGAGGGGTGGGTTGGGATTCTTGTTTTTCTTTTATTCTTTTTATTTTCTCAAAACTCTTTTTTAAATTGTTAATAAATCCATGTGTCTCCATCTTATTGGTTACCTTGGCGTGTGAATTTCACGCATCTATTACGTATGGCTGCCTAAAAATTTTGTGTCTAAATGACACAGTAAATACATGGTTAAAATGTTCAAATGAAACAAACTTTAGATGAAGTGTCAAAGTGAAAAGTGATGACAAGTTTAATGGCTTGCCGATGTATTCCGCCAATTTTTTAATTCAAATTGATTCTTTTTTGAATTTGAATTTAAACATACTTAATTAACTAATTTTTTACAAAAATAATAATTTTTTATGAATTAAAATTATTTCTATTTTACTCTCAATGTCATCTTTCAAGTTTGACATTCAGAATCATCTTGTTATAGCTACCATGGTTATACATAATTTCATCCGACAACATTCTTCTACTGATTAGGAATTTAACTATTATGTTAATGAAGACATTACTACGTAGATTGAGGAAGGAAATGTGCCTTCTGACATTCCTTTAGAAATGCAAGGCAAGTCTTTTACTAATATAGAGACATTGTATGATAGAATTAAAAATAAAATTATTGAAAAATATTGTTATGTGTGAGTGACTTTACTTATTATTTCATGATTGATTATGAATATATAGTAATTTGTTGGTTAGACTTCCAATTCATACTGAATGATGTATTTTAATTATTCAAATCATCGTGTAAATAATAAGTAATTATACTAGATAATATTATATGCTTTTGGTATAACTAGATATGTTATATTGATTTATATCTTTAATATGTATGTTTACTTTATATTTTATATTTTAATTAAATAAAATAAAAATAATAAAAGTTTCTTACGATAAATATTCAAGTTCATTTTTTTTCTTTAAAATAATTATAAGACTTTGGTACTATTCTTTTNTTGTGCTATGATTCTAACCTAGATGACTATAAAGTTATTGTGATGTGTAACTCGTTCTTTGAATAAGGGTTGTTGGACAAAGAGATATTAATTGCTCTCGAGGGATTACTACCGAACTGAATGAGATATTAATCAGTCAATTGATGAATTAGACATATGGATTATGGAACAAGATGGTTGGAAATGGTTTAGGAATATTTTCATTTCGTCCACTAATTGCATGAATTTTATACACGATATGAAGCTTTTGTGGAGCAGTGAGAATGATGGACTTCTCTTTCATGAATTGGTTTCCCGTGCCGTTAGTATGCTTGGATAGTTTATATTTTTCGAAGTGACGAGAGACCAAGTCAGAATTTAAAATTTATGTGTTTTGAATTTTGGCATAGAACTTATAACTGGCTTAGTCTGTGAGTTTGCAATTATATGTATATATAATAAATTTTCTGTCTTTTCGTAACTGATTTATTGATCTTTGTGATAGAATTTCTCTCCTTTATTTACCAATTTTCAAATTCCATTTTACATTTGTCCTGTTTTTTTAATGCAATACATCTTAGTATAATCTTTCTCAGGTTTTCTCATGATCAGTCGTGGACTCTCTATTATGCCTTTAGAAGTCGACACCGAAAAGGATTTATAAATGTTAAGTAATCAATTGAAAAAAAGGAAATTTATTAATGCGACTCAGAATCAGATGGGAGATAATTAATCGTTACGTTGTTCTTATTTTAATTTTATATTACAGTTGACACTATACTTGGCTTAACTGTTACGATCCAATTCCGGAGTCGTGATGGCGCCTCTCGTGGAATCAGGCAAGCCTCCCTTTTTAACTAAGCTAAATTCCATTTCCAGTAAAAATGTGATTTTTAAACAAATTTATTAATAAAACTAAGAATCTGAAATTTAAACAATATTTGAAAACTAAATTTAAACCTCCAATCCCCGGATCTGGTGTCACCCAGTCATGAACTACTGATCACGCTCAACTATGTCTTGTAAAAGACTAAACGGGCGTTGCAAATATAATCCTGGGGTATTATGCCCAGAGTCGATCCCACAGGGAATTGACGTATCAAGCAAGCTGTTAAAATACTACTCAGCTGTCACCTGATGTTATTTAAATTACTAATACTAAATATTAAAA
>ML410041.1:0-26187 GCA_005239525.1 Nicotiana knightiana | reverse complement strand
ATGTTTTTGGGTCTATTTATATGTTTAGGATGAACCCTAAACGTGTACAAGACTTCTATTCCAACTTGGAAACACTAAAAACCCGTCAAAACTCGATTTCTGGCCGACTGGGGACCCTGGCGTTTCAGCCCAAACGCCTCTCTAACGCCAGGCACCCCCTGGCGTTTGGGCTCTAACGCCTGGCTAAGGCCAGGCTGGGTCAGGCTGTTTGGCTCTGTCGCCCGGCTATCGCCCGGGTGTCCCCTTTCGCGTATTTTTCGACGTATTTGCATCCGTTTAGCCCCGTTTCCATTTCCAATTCACCTACACATAAAATAAACCCCATTAGGCACATACGACGTGTATTTTATCATTAAAGCACATAAAATGCAAGGTATTTAATGCATAAAATCATGAATTCTAGCCACGCATCAGTCGTATAATTTGATTTCATGATTAGTGTCTTTAATATGCAGTTTTATAATTTATTACATCTCTAGATATGTGTAAAAATAAAGAATTCCATGTTTCTTTATTTTAAGTTATTTTCATGATTGTCATGTGAAAGTTGTTAATTTTTATGTTAGTAGAATTAATTGAGAGAATAATATTTGTTATGTTGTTCGACATTTGAAATTGTGTTAAAGCTAGAAGGCATTTTTGTTCTAGTTAACATCAAAGATATACTAATAATTGGAAAAAAAAATTCTTTTCTATGGAATTATCACTTTAGTGTATATAGATCACAAATTTGATATTATGTCAATTCTAAGATTCTTTATGCTATTAACCTAATAATTTTTAATTATTTGTCTTCTTTGATAGTTTTTACTATATCGAATTTGTCAAAGCTTGAGTTTGTGGAACTTTAAAGAATTACCTATCATGGGTTCTCGATGCTGAGATTCACTTAGCTGCTAAAGTCCTTGGTGCACCATTACTCAGGGTAATGAGGCATCAAGCCAGGACAAAGCGAAGGCGATGATTTTCCTTCGTCATCATTTGGATGAAGGTTTGAAGGTTGAATATTTAACACTGAAAGATCCACTTGAAGTGCACTATCCTGAAGGAAAGGTATGAGCACCTAAGGTTATGATATTGCCAAGGGCTCGATATGAGTGGATGCACTTATCGTTGCAAGATTTTATGTAATGATCCGGCCGGTCGTTTTGAGAGTTAGAGCCTCGATTCCCTATTAACTGCTTCCCGTACCTATTTCTGCTATTGTGCCTTGCTGGGAGGGTTCGTTTTCGGTTTTAGAGCGAATTGAGACACTTAATCTCTTAATTGGGAGCTTAAGTTGGAAAAATTGATCGGATATTGAATTGTGCGTAAACGAGATCGGATTTGAATGTTTATGGTTCCATTAGCTAAGTTAGATGATTTAGGACTTAGGAGCGCGTCCGGAATGTGATTTGGAGGTCCGTAGTAGAATTAGGCTTGAATTAGCGAAAGTTGGAATTTTGGCAATTTTGGTCGGCAGTAGAAATTTTGATATCGGGCTCGAAATAAAATTTCAGAAGTTGGAGTAGGTTCGTAGTGTCATTTTTGACTTGTGTGTAAAATTTGAGGTCATTCGGCCGAGATTTGATATGTTTCAACGTCGTTTATAGAATTTTGAAAATTCAAAGTTTATTAGGCTTGGATCCGTATATAATTCGTGCTTTTGATGTTGTTCGATGTGGTTTGAAAGCTTGACTAAGTCCGTATGCTATTTTAGGATTGGTTGGTATGTTTGGTTGAGGTCCCGGGAGCCTCGGGTGAGTTTCGGGTGCTTAACGGATGAAAAATGGACTTAGGAGAATTTCTGAGTTGCTGGTTCTGGTGTATTTCGCACATGCGGTGGGAGTTCCGCAAGTGCAGCCCCGCAGAAGTGAAGCTGAGGTCGCAGGTGCGGGTTTGGGGGTAAAGGCCAGGGGTCGCAGATGCAATGGGTGAATTTTTCCTACAGTTGAGTCAGTTCCAGTAGTGAGGAACTTCCTTGATGTGTTTCCAGCTGATCTTCCGGGCATGCCGCCCGACAAAGATATTGATTTTGGCATTTATTTGTTGTCGGGCACTTAGCCCATCTCTATTCCTCCTTACCGTATGCTCCTGAGTTGAAAGAGTTGAAGGAGCAGTTGCATGAGTTGCTTGATAAGGGCTTCATTAGGCCAGTGTGTCACCTTAGGGTGCTCCGGTCTTGTCTGTGAAGAAAAAGGATGGTTCTATGCGTATGTGTATTGATTATCGCCAATTGAACATGGTTACAGTGAAGAACAGGTATCAATTGCCTCGCATTGATGATTTATTCGATCAGTTACAAGGTTCCAGGGTGTTTTCCAAGATTGACTTGCGTTCTGGCTATCATCAGTTGAAGATTCGGGAGCCTATATCCCGAAGACTGCTTTCAGGACCAGATATGGTCACTATGAGTTTCTTGTGATATCTTTTGGGCTGACCAATGCCCCATCAGCCTTTATGCATTTTATGCACAGTGTGTTCCGGCCTTATCTTGACTCCTTCGTCATTGTGTTTATTGATGACATTCTAGTGTATTCCCGGACTCGGGAAGATCATGAGCAGCACTTGAGGACTGTGCTTCAGACTTTGAGGGAGAAGAGGTTGTATGCAAAACTTTCTAAGTGTGAGTTTTGGCTTGACTCAGTGGCATTCTTGGGTCATGTAGTATCGAGTGATAGGATCAGGGTAGGTCCGAAGAAGGTGGAGGCAGTGTAGAGTTGGCCTAGACCTTCATCAGCTATGGAGATCTGCAGTTTCCTTAGTTTGGCAGGGTATTACCGTCGCTTTGTAAAGGGATTTTCATCTATTGCAGCACCTATGACCAGGTTGGCCCAGAAGGGTGCCCCGTTTAGGTGGAAAGAGGAGTGTGAGCAGAGCTTTCAGAAGAACAAGATAGCTTTGACTACAACCCTAGTATTGGTATTGCCTACAGGTTCGGTGTCTTACACCGTCTATTGTGACGCTTCGCGGATTGGTCTTGGCGCAGTGTTGATGCAGAACGGTAAGGGGATTGCCTACGCGTCCAGACAGTTGAAGGTGCATGAAAAGAACTATCGTGTCCACGATCTTGAGTTAGCAGCTATTGTTCATGCCTTGAAGATCTGGCGCCATTATTTGTACAGTCCTTGTGAGATCTACACTGATCACCGGAGTTTGCAGCACCTATTCAAGCAAAATGATCTTAATTTGCGTCAGCGGAGGTGGTTGGAGCTACTTAAGTATTATGACATCACTATTTTGTACCACCCGAGGAAGGCCAATGTAGTGGCCGATGCTTTGAGTCGTCGGGCGGAGAGTTTGGGGAGTTTGGCATATCTTCCAGCAGTAGAGAGGCCTTTAGCGTTGGATGTTCAGGCCTTAGCCAGCCAGTTTGTGAGATTGGACATTTCAGAGTCGAGCTGAGTATTGGCTTGTGTGGTCTCTCGGTCTTATCTTTATGACCGTACCAGGGAGTGTCAGTATGATGACCCCCATCTTCTAGTCCTTTAGGACATGGTTCGGCGAGGTGATGCTAGAGACGTGACTATTGGTGATGATGGTGTGATGAGGATACAGGGCCGGATATGTGTGCCCAATGTGGATGGGCTTCGGGAGTTGATTCTTCAGGAGGCCCACAAATCGCGGTATTCCATCCATCCGGGTGCCGCGAAGATGTACCAGGATTTGAGACAGCACTATTGGTGGGGAAGGATGAAGAAGGATATAGTTGGGTTTGTGGAACAATGTCTCAACTATTAGCAGTTTAAATATGAGCATCAGAGACCGGGTGGCTTGCTTCAAAGGTTAGAGATCCCAGAGTGGAAGTGGGAGCGGATCACCATGGATTTCGTAATTGGGCTCCCACGGACTTCAAGGAAGTTCGATGCTATTTGGGTGATTGTGGATTGGCTGACCAAGTCAGCTTATTTCATCCCGGTGATGACTACTTACTCTTCAGAGAGGTTGGCTGAGATTTACATCCGAGAGATTGTCCGCCTTCATGGTGTCCCAATTTTGATCATTTCAGACTTACGTACACAGTTTACATCACAGTTTTGGAGAGCCGTACAACAAGAGTTGGGCACTAGGGTAGAGCTGAGCACAACATTTCACCCTCAGACGGACAGACAGTCTGAGTGCACGATTCATATTCTAGAAGATATGCTCTGTACTTGTGTGATGGAGTTCGGAGGGTCATGGGACCAGTTCTTGCCAATTGCGGAGTTTGCCTACAACAACAGTTATTAGTCCAGCATTCATATAGAATCGTATGAGGCTTTGTATGGTAGGCGGTGTCGGTCCCCAGTGGGTTGGTTTGAGCCAGGTGAGGCCCGATTATTGGGTACAGACTTGGTCCAGGATGCCCTGGATAAGGTGGAGGTAATTCAGGATAGACTTCGCACAGCCTAGTCCAAACTGAAGAGTTATACGGACCAGAAGGTTCGCGGTTTAGCATTTATGGCTGGAGAGTGGATCTTGCTTCGGGTATCTCCTATAAAGGGCGTCATGAGGTTCGGGAATAAGGGAAAGCTGAGCCCGAGGTAAATTGGTCCTTTTGAGATATTGCGGCGTGTTGGGGAGCTTTCTTATGAGATTTCTCTGCCTCCCAGCCTAGCAGAAGTTCATCCGGTATTCCATGTTTCTATGCTCCGGAAGTATCATGGTGACTCGGCTCGTGTATTAGGTTTCAGTTCAGTTCAGTCCAGTTGGAAAATGATCTATCTTATGTTGAGGAGCCAGTGGCTATCTTGGACAGGCAGGTAAGAAAGCTAAGGTCAAAGAACATTGCTTCAGTAAATATCCAATGGAGGGGTCAGTTAGTCGAGGAGGCGACTTAGGATATCATACTCGTTCGAGGATGAACGATTATTTTAATAAGGGGAGGATGTAACGAATCGGCCAATCCTTTTGAGAGTTAGAGCTTCGATCCCCTATTAACTATTTTCCCGGTACCTATTTCTGCTATTGTGCCTTGCCGGGAGGGTTTGTTTTGGGTTTTGGAGCGAATTGAGACACTTAATCTGAACTTAAGTTGGAAAAGTCGACCAGATGTCGACTTGTGTGTAAACGACCTCGGATTTGAATTTATATGGTTATGTTAGCTCCATTAGGTGATTTTGGACTTAGGAGCGCATTCGGAATGTGATTTGGAGGTCCGTAGTAGAATTAGGCTTGAATTGGCGAAAGTTAGAATTTTGGCAATTTTGGTCGGCAGTGGAAATTTTGATAACGGGCTCGGAATGGAATTCCGGAAGTTGGAGTAGGTTCTTAGTGTCATTTGTGACTTGTGTGTAAAATTTGAGGTCATTCGGACGAGATTTGATATGTTTTGACGTCGTATTTAGAATTTGGAAATTTTAAAGTTCATTAGGCTTGAATCCGTGTATAATTCGTGTTTTTGATGTTGTTCAATGTGGTTTTAAGGATAGACTAAGTTCATATGGTGTTTTATGATTGGTTGGTATGTTTTTTTGAGGTCCCGAGGGCCTCGAGTGAGTTTCGGGTGCTTAACGGATGAAAAATAGACTTAGGAGAATTTCTGAGTTGTTGGTTCTGGTATCTTTCGCACCTGCGGTGGGAGGTCCGCAGGTGCAGCCCCACAGAAGCGAAGCTGAGTTCAGAGGTGCGGGTTTGGCGGTAAAGGCCAGGGGTCGCAGATACGACGAGCGAGCCGCATCTGCGGAAGGGTAGTCGTAGATGCGGAGGTGAGAGGATCCAATGCTCCGCAGAAGCAGACGATTAGCCGCAGAAGCACATCCGCAGATGTGGACGAAGGAGCGCAGGTGCGGACTTTGGATTTTCATGAAAAATCACAGATGCAGAATCCCAGCCGCGGAAGCATGTGGTCCTAGGATCACAGAGCGGAAATCGCTGGGCAGAAAAGGGGATTTTCGAGGATTTGAAGTTCATATCACAAAATTCAATTTGTAGCTCGGTGGAAGGCGAAATTTCGAGAGCTTTTCAGGGAGAACTATTGGGTAAGGATTCCTAACTCGATTTTTTATCATATTTCATTAATCTATTATTTTATTCTTCATCTAATTAAGGAATTTGAATGAGGAAGTTCGGAAAATGGGGGAAAAGTTCCCCAACAAAGAATCTATTTTTTGAGTTGATTTAGGCGTCGGATTTGGATAATTTTTGTACGAGTGAACTCGTGAGTGAATGTTGTTCTTATTTGGTAATTTTTACTCGATTCCGATACGTGGGCCCGGGAGGCTTTTGATCAATTTTTCCAATTTCTTGCTTTAACTTTGATTCTGTTTGTTAGATTAGTTTCTTGTAGTTGTATTTATGTTATGTAATTGGTTTTGATTAGATTTGGGCCAGTCAAAGTCGTATTCTCGTGGCAAAAGCATAATTTCAGATTGATTTGAGCTTGACTCGAGGTAAGTGGCTTGCCTAACTTTGTGTGGGAGAACTCTCCTTAGCATTAGTACTATTGTTGTTATATGAGTGCCATGTACGTGAGGTGACAAGTACGTACATGGGCTATTTGTTGAAAACCCCAATTTTTATTGAAGCACAACCTGTCTTTACTCTTAATTGAACTTATTAGCTTGTGTAGCATTAGGTTAGACTAAGAAAGCATGCCTACTTGCCTTAACTATATACTTGAACTACGTGCAGCATGTTTGGTGGTTTTTACCTGTTTTTCTTAGCTTGTATTTATGATAGATTGTAAGATTTTGTGCCATGGTTATAGAACCTCGTTGTTTGGCTGCATATTTACTTTGGGACTATGAAACGATATTCTGGGAGATCCCCATGTACTGTACATTTACTTTGTGACTACGGAATGGTATTCTGGGAGATCATTTTGTCTTGCATATTTAATTTGGGACTACAGAATGGTATTTCGGGAGATCCCCCTGCACATTTACGTTTGGGACTACGAGACAGTATCTCGGGAGATCCCCCTTGTTGAACTATTGTGTTTTGTGTTGTGTTATTCCATGATTCGTTCATTGTTACATTTCAGTCTTTATTATTGTGATATCTATTAAAGTTCAATTGTTCAGTTATTGCTTTATTTCTGTTATTTTGAAGATATTAGGCATACCTAGTCATAGTGACAAGGTGCCGTCACGACGTCTTGCGGAGGGGAAAAATGGGTCATGGCATTTTAAGACCGTAAATGAGTATAACTCTGTTGTATTTCAAATAATTCCCAGTCGAAATTATGTGGGGATGTTAGGAATGATGAGGATTTGTTGGAAAATACTCTTATGACTTTTCATGCCTCAGATATGGTATTACAGCAACAATACCATGAAAGGGGTTTTAAAAAGTATTCTTAATTGATCTCATGCCTTCTGGTGGCTGAGAAACATAATAATCTTTTTCTGAAAAATCATGAAACTCGTACCACAGTGTCAGCTTCGCTTCCTGAAGTGAATATGGCAGCTAGACGTGATAAGTCTGGAAAAAGACAAAATAATAATCATGGCCATACGAATGTACGTGGGCATGGAAATGGTAAGAGACGATATAATAATCGTCATCGTGGTGTTCATGGAAAATGAGAGAAATATGGGTTCTCAAAACAATCCTTCAAGAGGCAAAAGCGGTAACTGCCACCACTGTGGCACGAAAGGTCATTGGAAAATTGAATTTCGTACACCTGAGCATTTTTTCTGGATTTATCAAAACTCCATCAAAAGAAAGGCAAATAATGTTGGAGCATCTTCTGCTAATGCCCCAGTAGAGTCTCACTTGACCTTTAAAAATGAATTAGAGGCAGAACCTTCAAACAAAAATGATGACAACGCCGAGACAAATCTTACTTTGGATGATGATGATTTTGAAGGTCTCGATGATCTTACTCATTTGGAAGTTGAAGACTTCTTTGGAGATCAAAACTAAAAATTGATCATTTTACTGGGGAATGCAATTATGTTGCTATTTTTATTTTCAGTATTTTTTTTCGTCTCGTTCTAAAGTTATTTTATTTTCAAGTAGTACTTAAGTTGTCTTATGTTATTGTTAGTTTTTTTCGTATTTCTCATGGTGTACTTTTATTTTTTTATGAAGAAAATAAAATTCCCCATTCTTCAGTTGGATCCAATATGAGTAATGAGGATTTATGTCTTTTGGATAGTGCTACAACTCACACAATATTAAGAGAAAAGAAAATTTTATCTTATTCGGTTATGAAAAAGGCATATGTTAATACAATATCTGGTAGTACAAAGTTAATGAGGGCTCTGGAATAGGGGCCTTATTACTAACTATAGGAACGATATTAACTATTAATAATGCATTGTATTATAGTAAGTCTCAAAGAAACATGTTGAGTTTCAAAGCTATTCGCCAAAATGGATATCATGTTGAGACCTCTAACGAAGGAAAGGTTGAATACCTTTATATTACTACAATAAAAGCGGGAAAAAATTTGCGCACGAAAAATTACCCGCATTTTCTTCTGGATTGTATCACATAAACATTGGTGTGGTTGAATCATATGCTATAGTAAACAAAAGATTTACTACTTCTAATGATTTTATTATTTGGCAAGACCTGTTAGGACATCTCGGTTCTAACATGATGCGCAAAATAATAGAGAATTCAAATGGGCACACATTGAAGAACAAGAAGATTCTTCAATTTAAGGAACTCTCTTGTGCTACTTGTTCTCAAGGAAAATTGGTTATTAAACCATCAGTAGCTAAAGTTGGATTGAATCCCCTGCATTTTTGGAACGTATACAGGGTGATATATGTGGGCCTATACACCCTCCATGTGAACCATTCAAGTATTTTATGCTCTTGATAGATGCATATACAAGTGGTCACATGTGTTCTTATTATCAACTCGTAATATGGCATTTGCGAGATTGTTGGCCCAAAATAAGGTTAAGAGCACAATTTCCAGATAATGCAATTAAGATAATTCGTCTTGTTGATGCTGGTGAATTTACATCTCAGACCTTTACTGATTATTTTATGGCCACTGGAATAAAATTTGAGCATCTGGTTGCTCATGTTCATACTCAAAATGGTCTAGCAGAATCATTGATTAAATGCCTCAAATTAATAGCTAGACCATTGCTAATGGGGACAAAACTTCCCCTTTCAGTGTGGGAACATGCTATTTTGCATGCAGCAGCACTTATGCGCATAAAGCCAACCAGTTATCATGAAGTCTCCCCATTACAGTTAGCTTTTGGTCAGGAGCTAAATATTTCCCATCTAAGAATTTTTGGATGTGCGATATATGTTCCAATTGCTCCACCACAACGCACAAAGATGGGTTCCCAAAGAAGGTTGGGCGTATATGTTTGTTATGAATCTCCTTATATTATTAAATATCTGGAGCCTATGATAGGAGATTTGTTTACATCCAGATTTGCTGATTGTCATTTTGATGAATCAATTTTTCCAACATTAGGGGAAGAAAATAAACGTCTGGAAAAAGAGATAGATTGGAACGTATTATCTCTATCTCATTTGGATCCTCGTACAAATCAATGTGAACAAGAAGTTCAAAAGATCATTTATATGCAAAATGTTGCAAATCAATTACCATATGCATTTACTAACCTTTCATGAGTTACTAAATCTCATATTCCAGTTGTAAATGCTCCGATTCGAGTTGATGTCCCATCTGGACAGTATGATCATGCAAATGAGTCTAGGCCACGCCTTAAACGTGGTAGACCAATCCGTTCCAAGGATAAAAATCTCGAAAAAGGAAAGGAGCAAATGATCAAGTTGATCATAACATGAAGGCAATTGCTCGAGAGGATCATAAAGACATAGTAATTGATAAGACCTCGCGGGAGGTTCTAGTACAAGGAAATGATGAAAATGAAGAGAACTCAATAAGTTATGTCTCTACGGGGAAAAGGTGGAAACGGAATAACGTTGGTGTTAACAACAGTTTTGCATATAATGTTGCAGTTGAAATAATGCAACAAGATGAGGATCTTGAGCCAAAATCTGTTGATAAATATAGACAAAGAAATGATTGGCCAAAATCAAAAAAGCAATTCAAGCGGAATTGGCTTCACTCAAATAACGTGAAGTTTTCGGACCAATAGTCTGAACGCCTGAAGGTGTCAAGCCAGTGGGGTACAAATGGGTTTTTATGCAAAAAGAAATGAAAAAGGTGAAGTTGTAATATATAAAGCACGACTTGTGGTACAAGGGTTTTCGCAAATGCATGACATTGATTATATGGAGACATATTCTCGTGTGGTAGATGTAATTACCTTCAAGTATCTAATAAATCCGGGAGTCCATGAAAAGATTGATATGCGGTTGATGGATGTCGTCAAAACCTACTTATATGGCTCACTGAAAAATGAATTTTTTATGAAAATCTTTTGAAGGATTTAAAGTTCCTGAAGCACATAAAAGTTCAAGGGAAACAAACGGATTGAAGCAATCAGAGAGAATGTGGTACAATCGCCTTAGCGAGTATTTGCTAAAGGAAGGGTACAAGAATGTCCCTATTTGCCCCTGTGTCGTTATGAAGAGGTCTGGATCTGAATTTGTCATCATATCAGTGTATGTTGACGACTTGAATATCATTGGAACTTCTAAAGAGCTTCTAGTGGCTGTAGAGTGTTTGAAGAAAGAATTTGAAATGAAAGATCTTGGTAAGATAAAATTTTGTCTTGGCCTACAAATTGAGCATGTAACAAATGGAATTTTTATCCATCAATCAACATACACTGAAAAGGTTTTAAAGAGATTTTACATGGATAATGCACATCTATTGACTACCCCAATGGTTGTGAGATCGCTTGACATAAATAAAGATCCATTTCGGCCTCAAGAAAATGACGAAGAGCTCGTTGGTGATGAAACTCCATATCTTAGTGAAATTGGGGCACTGCTGTATCTTGCTAACAATATCCGGGAAAATATTGCTTTTTCTGTAAGCTTATTAGCAAGATTCAGTTCCTCCCCAACAAGGACATTGGAATGGTGTTAAACATATATTTAGATATCTTCGGGAACTCTAGATATGGGATTGTTCTATTCTAATGAATTCAAGTCAGAAATGATTGGCTATGCCGATGCAGGTATTTGTTTACATATGGAGGTAAAACTATATCATGGTGTTCAATGAAACAAACAATATCTGCCACATCTTCAAATCATGCTGAGATAATAGCCATTCATGAAGCTAGTCGAGAATGTGTTTGATTGAGATCAATGACTCAACATATTCAGGAAATGTGTGGTTTTCTTATGAAAAAAGATAATCCAACTATACTATATGAAGACAATGTTGTTTTCATCGCTCAACTGAAAGGAGGATACATCAAATGAGACATAACAAAGCACATTTCAACAAAGTTCTTTTTCATCCATGATCTTCAACAAAATGGTGAAATTAATGTTCAACAGATTCGTTCATGTGAAAATTTGGTTGATCTGTTCACCAAGGCATTACCAACGTCAACATTTGATAAATTGAGATAGAAGATTGGAATTCGGCGTCTTCGAGAAATAAAGTGATGTTTCCATGAGGGGTAGTAAGATACGTGTTGTACTCTTTTTCCCTTAGCCTATGTTTTATCTCACTGGGTTTTCCTGGTAAGATTTCTAACGAGGCAGCAAATAAAGCGTATTAGAGATATATTTACTCTTTTTCCTTCACTAAGATTTTTTCCCACGAGGTTTTTCTTAGTAGGATTTTAACGAGGCATATTATCTATTTTTGGACATCCAAGGGGGAGTATTGTAAAATCTATAGCAATTGTGGATGTCCACTATTCTCATTACTTTCTCCCATGATATAAATAACCTCCCACTACTTTCACTATTATGATTGTAACTCCCACCTCTATAACCCCTCCCCATGATCTGAAAGGTTAATGTCATATTTAAGACAGTCCTTTTGTAACCTTCAATGTAATAGTATAAATAGAGGCATGAAATGTGATATGAGATACACTTGAACAATTGATAAAATAAGAAAGTTATCTCTTTTTCTCTTATTCTACTTATCTTCTTGTTTTATATTGTTATTTTGAGCTACATTATTAACAGTTACAACATTTTTAAAAAATTATATACATACAACTTTTTCAAAAATCTATAACTTTTCATATCCTTTATGTATATGTCTATTGAGATTCCCTCACCTAGAAAGTATCCTAATATATCTCTCTTGAGATTCTCTCTGTCACGACCCAATTTTCCCTCCATTGAGTATCGTGATGGCGCATAGTCTTAGGGACTAGGTAAGCGTATCATATACTGAGTAAAAACAATAAATGGTGTCTAACAACTTTAGAAATTTGAATTCTCTATAAAACTTACAATTCCCAAAACCGGTGGTACAAGTCATAAGCCTTTCTAGGAGTAGTTATACATAATAAATACATCATTGTTCCGGTACAAAAAGAAACAATGGGAATAAATACAACATAAGGTGACTTCAGAGCCTGCGAACGCCCGACAGGTGTACCTTGAAGTCTCCAGCCACACCAAGCATAAGTCTTAAAACCGACTCGATCCGAAGTACCTGGTTCTGCACAAAAATATGTGCAGAAGTGTAGTATGAGTACACAACAGTGGTACTCAGTACATATCAAGTCTAACCTCAGTAGAGTAGTGACGAGGCCAAATCAAGACACCTACCGAACATATAAACCTGACCAGGGTATGACATAAAGCTAAAAAGATAGGGATATCAAAGTAATGCAAATTGCAGGAATAAATCAAATTACAAGAAGAGATGACGATAAGGGGAAAATATGAATGACAACGGGAAATAACCAAGTAATTAAACAACAACCTAGTTGGGATACAGCTAAGTGTAAATGTGCTCAAGTAAGGAAAATAATGTCAACTAAACCAAACAAGTGTTTCTAATACACGATTCCAATTATTTCATTTCTCGTAATCCCATACCATAAAACACAACTTGCAACTCTTTAACACACACAGCACCTTGTGTCCACATCTTTCCATCTCGCTTTGCACGGCAAAATCCACGTGCATTTCGGTACATAATATCTGTGACAATTGCTAATTAAGATGTTCGAGAGATTTCATTTATATGTCATAAAGTAAATTATAAAATTCAAGGCCAAGTGGGAAATCAGTGAGAAAGATGAGTTTTGGTTTAGAAATCATTTGAGTGAGGAAAATAACATTTTAAAATAAAATTCAACATCGAATAGCTATTGCATTTAATATAGAATTTATTAAGTACAAACATAATAAAAATTCCTTTATAAGTAAAATAGAAACCTCGGACGGGTTAAGAACCCGATCCCACCATACAATAAATAATATTACAATATAAATATCCTCTCTTATTCCACCACCTCCCTTATTTCACCTGTTGCGGTGTGCAACCCGATCCCCCATACAATAATATAAACCAATAACAACAACTCAATTATAAGAATTTCTACAACCAAGAGTATAAGTACACGACAACAAGGGAACCACGCAAAAGTCAAAGGAATATGACAACCTTTACAAGAAAACAAGACATGTAAGGCACGTGATAACTACGCAGGTATTCACAACAACTTGAACACGTAGCAGATATGCACGTAGTCATAGAATAACTCAGCAGTTAAGTGGTAACAAGATAATAATGAAGGCAACGACTACAACCAAGGCATATAAGGGCAAAATAACAAATAAGAGGCAAATAAGGACTAACCACATCATATAGACCATGTAAGAGTAGTCTAACAACGAGGTACCACATATTATGACAATTTAATCAAAAGCATGGAAAGAGGATAGACAATCTAAACCTGTCAATAACACATATAGATTGTGTACCCACTCGTCACCTTGCGTACACGTCTTTCACATAATAATATAACATAGTTAACTCAATTCCTAAGGGTTGGTTTCCCTACACAAAGTTAGACAAGATACTTACCTCAATTCGGCCAATTCAATACTCAATTAAGCTTTTCCTTTACCAATTCACCAACTCTTGGCTCAATCTATCTAAAAATGACTCAACTATATCAAACAATGCAAGAGAAACAATTTCAATTAACAAAGCTATGATACTTATACAATTTGCAAAAAAGTCAACAAAAGTCAACTCCAACCGCACCTCGGAACCCGACAAAATTTATAAAACCCGAACACCTATTCCGATACGAGTTCATCCACACAAAATTATCAAGTTCCGATACCAATTCGTCCTTCAAATCATTATTTTTTCATTTTTGAAAGGTTTTACTATTTTTCCCACATTTTCGTTTAGATTCTCATGAATTTGATGTTAAACCTAAAATATAATCACAAAATATGATAGAAAATTGGTTATAGGTACTTACCCAATGATTGTAGATGAAATTCCTCTCTCAAAATAGCCCACTCTCGGACGTAGGGTTCAAAATATGATAAAATAAAGCTAAGTCCCGAATTGGGAATCTTAATACTATCATTAGATGTCGCATTTGCGACATTAGGATCACAAATACGATGCTCGCAAATGCAACAAAAGTATGACAAATGCGAAGGCTGGCCAACTCTGTTAAGGTCGCAAATGTGACAAAAGACTCGCAAATGCGAGCTCTGAGTTTTTTGCAAAAGCGACAGTTGGTATCGAAAATGCAGAGCTGCAATCGCAAATGTGATGAAGTGGTTCGAAAATGAGAACTCCCATGCCCCAGCCCATCTTTGCAAATGCGAGAATGATCTCGCAAATGCGGTCATGACAAATGCGATAAGATCCTTGCAATTGCGAGAACAGGAATACCAGCACAGCTGAACCTTCTTCCAACACTTTGAAATGCGTACAAAACTCACCCGAGCCCTCGGAGATCTAAACCAAATACTCTTACAAGTCTTAAAACATAACACAAACTCGCTCGCGCGATTTGAACACCAAAATAACCTCTAGAACCACGAATTGGATCCCAAAACACATGAAATCACCTTGAACTTCAAGAACTTCTAGAATCGCAACCGAGCATGCGAACCATTCCAAATCCACTCCAAATGATACCAAATTTTGCAGGAAAGTTCTAAATGATGAAACAGAACTATTCTAAATTCCGAAACCACAATCCGGACCCGATAGCCTTAAATTCAAACCATGGTCAAACTTAGTAAAATTCTAAACTTTAAAGTGCCAACTTCTGCTAAATGATGCTGAAACCTTTTAGAAACATCCAAATGAAATTCTGGGCATACGCCCAAGTCCAAAATCACTATTCGGACCTGCCAGAACCGTCGAAACTCCGATCCGAGGTCAAATACTCAAAATTCAAACCTTGGGTCAATTCCTTCAACTTCGGACTTCTCAAATGAGAGTCACTCCTAAAATCGTTTCCGAACCTCTCAAAAATACGAACCAACGATGCATGCAAGTCATAATACACTGTGTGAAGCTACTCATGACTT
The DNA here is from genome assembly GCA_005239525.1 of Nicotiana knightiana. Taxonomy (NCBI): domain Eukaryota; kingdom Viridiplantae; phylum Streptophyta; class Magnoliopsida; order Solanales; family Solanaceae; genus Nicotiana; species Nicotiana knightiana. Next base: position 10,879 of record ML410041.1, on the reverse strand, counting down.
CAAACTTCTGAGCCGGACGCAATTTCTCAAAACGACCAATCGGGTCGTTACATCCTCCCCACTTAAACATACGTTCGTCCTCGAACGTGCCAGGAGTCATTCCAAAACCATCAAATCACTGCATGAGCTCACCATACATACACCCGGGGGGTGATTCCACATCACCCAAACCTATGTAGGCCCGACCACGTAACTTAAGTGAAGGCCTCACTTCATCCATAGTCCATAACTTAAGACAAGACCCAACCCTCAACATTCGAAACTCATCATAAGATCCGAATTTTGCATTATCACGATGTACAAATCTGAACAAGCTGAATCGAGCAACAATTTCTACCCAGAGCATAAACACATGTTGTTCCACACAACTCAAATGCTCGTAGTAATATCTTCTAACCATCATAGTTGCCCTATAACAATCTCGATGTCGACGATATGCTTCTGTTTGAATAAAACCTCATTTTGGACCTCCACGACGCTTACCAGGATACAAGAAACATGCAGAAACTCACAATCCCCCATGAATTCAACCAACCAAGAAGCTCTCCCGTCCCTCAAGAGCCATTGCCCAAATCTGAGCGAAAATAGCATCATCCTTCCACACTCCTCACCCCAAAACGATAGTGCAAATCTCAGGTCTAAGAACCTCTTCTTAGCCAATACCAGCAACCCAGCTAGCAACTCATTTCAAAACCACACAGATTCTCACATAACACGGTCCGTACACCCAACAAGCAATAATCCAAACATGTAGCAAAATAGAAGGAAAGCAAGGTACGAGGATTATCCAACAGGTGCAAAAGATATAATGTCAAAGTACAATTTCATCAACTTATCCCACAGAGGGAAAACAAAACACAATATAAACACAAGGAAATGGTATCCCACATAACATCCGCTGCGGCGTACAGCCCGCTCCCAAATACTCATCAATCCAAAGTGATCGGTTTCACTGATCACATGAATATTGATGTCAAGCACAACAGAGTGCACAAGTATAATTGTGGGAAAATGAGTAGAAATAATAAAACATGTAAGAAAGCAAGCACAACTAATGTGCAATGAGCAAATCAACATCACGAGGGATATCTCGCCCACATCCCCATAAGGCCTGAGTGGAATTACAACATGCATGGAGAATAATCATACAACCTCTCAGCACATCACAACATAAGAGAGTAGCACATAACATAGGCCAGGGGCACAAATAGTATCCATTCTGCCTGGTAACATAACCATGATACCAAATTCACAAGAGTACTCAAACCTGATCCGATATAAAGTACACATTCTCGTTGGGCTTTCAAATAGCCCCCAAACAAAATCCTGATCATTCCTAAATAGATAAGTATCCTTCCAAAATTCCCGAGCAACTTACCGACAATTTATGTCATTAGTTATCCCATTCTCGATATTTCTTCACAATCCGCAAACAAGAAATAGTCCGTATAGGAGGACATCCAGCCCCAAAACCTCAAGAATACCATAGTTTCCATGCCTTACCTCAACTACGCTACTCGAATGAATTATACATCACTCGCATCCCATCATTTTACTGAAGCGCCCATGTAAATTTTCCAGCCGTGTAACGAAACCTAAACCTTAAAAGCCTCAAAACCCTATAATCACCATGCCACTAGCCACGCACCCGCAACCCAGAACTCAAGGTTCCTTCCTAAAATGCATGCCCTTCACATATGCTGGCCAATAATGTCAACATTCTATTAACTTCTGATATCCAACCGGAGAAAACTATAATGCACAACATATTCCTTTTTTCCATGGAAGACAGCCGACTTAAGCCCTTGTCGAAACCATCGATAACACTCCGATACCCGCACGCATGCAACTGAGCCATCAGGACCGCATCTCCCCGACTCAACCGAGTCACACAAACCGTCCAACCCAAGAGTGCTGCCACACATGCTAGTAGAGAATTCCCATTCAAAAGGGACCAATTACTTCCATTGCTATGCTGACCCAACACACAGAGCTGACCTATTTTTCGTATACTCTTCGTCTTTCCTCTGGGGTAACATTTCTCCCTATAGATACACAATGATCCCAACCAAAGCCTAATGCAGAAAATCCTAGCACGAACCACGTAGCGCAGAAGCTCATAAACCATCATATTTGCTCTAAAGAACCTCAAAATGCGGAAACTAAGATACCCACGCTGAATAGACCTCCTGTGAATCTGAAGTTGTTTCTCCGACTTCCTTTGATACTGAAATGTAGATCCATTAATGATGCTAAACATCGCAAGACCAACATCATTATCCCATGCAGATCTCGTATCTTAATCATATGTAAATTTTTGGGAACCTTCCAATACTCTATGTATATACACATCTCCGGCCAAAACTGATATAACACCTAACTCTGCAATCTGAATACCGCTAGTGGACTCCCCCATTTGGAGCGAAGCCATAGAAAACAACATCTAATGATCCGCAAAAATAACCTTCCCAGCTCGTAAAACACTAATCATAAGGTGCTCCAGTTCACCCACTAAGCGTACGTCCATTCTCGTGACACTAGAACTCGCTTCCTTCAATGCCTTAAATGATAACATGTACTTCCCACTGAGTAGAAATCTCGTATGAACCACATAGTCTCCAGTACCAACAACTATCCTCAATCAACATCCACCTCATGACCGCACCAGGATATCGATGACTAGTCAACCAATTAAACCTTCCAAGCCGTACTTATCAACCAAATACCGGGACCCGCTGCACCTCTCTGTGAACAACTGCATAGTCTCTCAATACCTCTGTATCTTCAGCCTGGACGACACGTTGAGACAATGTTTGAGCATCTCTGGCTTCCTCGTAGCCCATCTGTAGCATCACGAACCACTGGCGCATATCAGACACTGAGAGTGCAATATCATACACGAGTGGATGTAAAGGAACATAAGATATATGCTTCGAGTTGAATCAATGCCGCACGATAAGGAACGAAAGAGGGGTAATTTACTAATAGTCTCCCTAGCCTCTCGAAGATAAGTACAGACGTCTCCGTACTGATCTGCAAGACTCTACTAAACCTGCTTATGACTCGTAGCACCAATGAACCTAGAGCTCTGATACCAACTTGTCACGACCCAATTTCCCCTCCGTTGGGTATCGTGATGGCGCCTAGTCTTATGGACTAGGTAAGCCTAGCATATACTGAGAAACAACAATAAATGGTGTCTAACAACTTTAGAAATTGAATTATCTACAAAACTTACAAATTCCAAAATCGGTAATACAAGTCATAAGTCTTTCTAGGAGTAGTTATACATAATAAATACATCACTGTTCCGGTACAAAAAGAAACAATGGGAATAAATACAACAGAAGGTGACTTCGGAGCCTGCGAATGCCCGACAGGTGTGCCTTGAAGTCTCCAGCCACACCAAGCATAAGTCTCAAAACCGACTCGATCCAAAGTACGTAGTTCTGCACACAAAAAATGCAGAAGTGTAGTATGAGTACACCACGGTTGTACTCAGTAAGTATAAAGCCTAATCTCTGTAGAGTAGTGACGAGGCCAGGTCAAGACGCCTACCGAACATATAAACCTGAGCAGGATATGACATAAAGCTAACAAGATAAGCATATCAAAGTAATGCAAATTGCAGGAATAAATCAAATTACAAGCTCAGATGGTGATAAGGGGAAAATACGAATGACAACGAGAAATAACCAAGTAATTAAACAACAACCTAGTTGGGATACAACTAAGTGTAAATGTGCTCAAGTAAGGAAAATAAGGTCAACTCAACCAAACAAGTGTTTTTAATACACGATTTCAATAATTCCATTTCTCGTAATCCCATACCATAAACCACAACTTCCAACTCTTTAACACACACGACACCTTGTGCCCACATCTTTCCATCTCACTTTACACGGAGAAATTTACATGCATTTCGGTACATAATATCCGTGACAATTGCTAATGAAGATGTTCGAGAGATTTCATTTATATATCATAAAGTAACTTCACAAATTTGAAGGCCAGTAGGAAATCAGCGAGAAAGATGAGTTTTGTTTTAGAAATCATTTGAGTGAGAAAAATAACATTTTAAAATAAAATTCAACATCGAATAGCTATTGCATTTAATAGAGAATTTATTAAGTAAAAACAATAATAAAAATTATCTTATTAGTAAAATAAAAACCTCAGACGGGTTAAGAAGATTAAGCTGGGGTTGCAATTGAAATAAAGTATAACAATTATTAGAAATAGTAGATACTGAAATATACGGCGAGTTCTAACTTAAGATCACACAAGTAGCATGATATTAGTTCTCTCATTTTAAAACACTATATTACTAACGACTCAACAGAGCAGGAGGTAATGACTTAACGTAGTAAATTCACTTTGAAAATTAATTCACCAGAATAATAGCATTAGGAAAAGAGCTCAGGAAATGACGGCAAAGCAGCAATGTCAAGTATAATGAGTAAATTCTCAAAGACAGTGAAAACCGGAGAAATACAAATTATCAGAATTTCATACGAAAGCACCGAAGCCAATACAATAAAACAAGGAATACCAAATACACAACTATGTTGCGGCGTGCAACCCGATACCACCATATAATATCAATATCATAATTCATCCTTATTTCACCATAATAATCCACCCTTATTTCACCTCTTGCGGCGTGCAACCCGATCCCACCGTACAATAAACATCAATATCATAACAATAAACATAATATGTTTTCGTGCGCAACCCGATCCCACCGTACAATAAACATCAATATCATAACAATAAACATAATATGTTTTCGTGCGCAACCCGATCCCACCGTACAATAAACATCAATATCATAACAATAAACATAATATGTTTTCGTGCGCAACCCGATCCCACCGTACAATAAACATCAATATCATAACAATAAACATAATATGTTTTCGTGCGCAACCCGATCCCACCGTACAATAAACATCAATATCATAACAATAAACATAATATGTTTTCGTGCGCAACCCGATCCCACCATATAATATCAATATCATAATTTCACCCTTATTTCATCATAATAATCCACCCTTATTTCACATGTTTCGGCGTGCAACCCCAACCCACCGTAAAATAAACAATATTACAATATAAATATCCTCCCTTATTCCACCACCTCTCTTATTTCACATGTTGCGACGTGCAAACCGATCCCCCATACAATAATATAAATCAACAACAACAATTCAACAACTCAATTATAAGAATTTCTACAACCAAGAGTATAAGTACATGAAAACAAGGAAACCACATAAAAGTCAAAGGAATACGACAACCTTTACAAGAAAACAAGACATGTAAGGCACGTAATAACTACGCAGGTATTCACAAAAACTTGAACACGTAGCAGATATGCACGTTGTCATAGAATAACTCAGCAATTAAGAGGGTAACAAGATAATAATGAAGGCAATGACTACAACCAAGGCATATAAGGGCCAAATAACAAATAAGAGGCAAATAAGGACTAACCACATCATATAGAGCAAGTAAGAGTAGTCTAACAACGAGATACCACATATTATGATAATTTAATCAAAAGCATGGAAAGAGGCTAGACAATCTAAACCTGTCAATACCACATATAGATTGTGTACCCACTCGTCACCTTGCATACACGTCTTTCACATAACAAGATAACACAATTAACTCAATTCCTAAGGGATGGTTTCTCTCTCACAAAGTTAGACAAGATACTTACCTGAATTCAAATAATTCAATACTCAATTAAGCTTTTCCTTTACCAATTCACCAATGCTCGGCTCAATCTAGCAAAAAATGAATCGACTACATCAAATAATGCAAGAGAAACAATTTCAATTAACAAAGATATGATACTTATACAATTTGCAAAAAGTAAACTCCACGGGCCCGCATCTCGGAACCCGACAAAAATTATAAAACCCGAACACCCATTCCGATACGAGTTCAACCACACAAAAATTTTCAAGTTCTGATATCACTTCGTCCTTCAAATCATTATTTTTTTTATTTTTGAAAGATTTTACAATTTTGCCCAAATTTTCCTTTAGATTCTCATGAATTTGATGTTAAACCTAAGATATAATCACAAAATATGATAGAAAATTGGTTATAGGCACTTACCCAATGATTGTGGATGAAATTCCTCTCTCCAATTCGCCCACTCTCGGACCTACGATTCAAAATATGATAAAATGAAGTTAAGTCCCGAAATGGAATCTTAATACCAGCCTCAGATGTCGCATTTGTGACATCAGGATCGCAAATGCGACAAAAGTATCGCAAATGCGAAGGCTTGCCAGCTTTGTTCAGGTCGCAAATCCGAGCCCTGAGTTTTTCACAAAAGCGACAGTTGGTATCGCAAATGCGAGCCCTGAGTTTTTCGCAAAAGCGACAGTTGGTATCGCAAATGCGGAGCTGCAATCGCAAATGCGAATTCCATGCGACAGCCCATCTTCACAAATGCGAGAATGATCTCGCAAATGCGGTCATTGCAAATGCGATGAAATCCTCGCAATTGCGAGAACAGGAACACCAGCACAACTGAACCTTCTTCCAACACTCCGAAACTCGTACAAAACTCACCCGAGCTCTCGAGGATCTAAACCAAACACCCTCACACGTCTTAAAACATAACACGAACTCGCTCGCGCAGTTGGAACACCATAATAACCTCTAGAACCACGAATCGGACGCCAAAAAACATGAAAATCACATTGAATTTCAAGAACTTCTAGAATCGCAACCGAGCATCCGAATCAGACCAAATCCACTCCAAATGATAGCAAATTTTGCAAGCAAGTTCCAAATGAAGAAATGGACCTATTCCAAATTCAAAAACCACAATCCCGACCTGATAGCCTTAAAGTCAAACCATGGTCAAACTTAGGAAAATTCTAAACCTTTAAATTGCCAACTTCCGCCAAATGATGCTGAAACCTTTTAGAAACATTCAAATAAATTTCGGGCATACACCCAAGTCCAAAATCACTATCCGGACATGCCGGAACCATCAAAACTCTGATCTGAGGTCAAATACTCAAAAGTCAAATCTTGGGTCAATTCATTCGACTTCTGACTTCTCAAATGAGAGTCACTCCTAAAATCCTTTCCGAACCTCTCAAAAATTCCAACCAACGATGCACGCAAATCATAATATATCGTGCGAAGCTACTCATGATCTCAAACTGTCGAGCCAGACGCAGTTGCTTAAAACGACCAGTCGGGTCGTTACACTCTCTCACCTAAGACATGCCTTTTCTGTTTCTAAACCTTTAAATTGCCAACTTCCGCCAAATGATGCTGAAACCTTTTAGAAACATCCAAATAAATTTCGGGCATACGCCCAAGTCCAAAATCACTATCCGGACATGCCGGAACCATCAAAACTCTGATCTGAGGTCAAATACTCAAAAGTCAAATCTTGGGTCAATTCATTCGACTTCTGACTTCTCAAATGAGAGTCACTCCTAAAATCCTTTCCGAACCTCTCAAAAATTCGAACCAACGATGCACGCAAATCATAATATATCGTGCGAAGCTACTCATGATCTCAAACTGTCGAGCCAGACGCAGTTGCTTAAAACGACCAGTCGGGTCGTTACACTCTCTCACCTAAGACATGCCTTTTCTGTTTTTAATTTTACAAGGTTTTTATTTTCTCTCTATTAGAACCCCTATACACATCAAAAATAGCCTAAGGCTTCCCCCCAAGTTTGCTTCTTCATCAGCGAAAGCCATGTGTGCTTACCCCTAGTTTGTTTAATAACTAGTTAAATAACCCCCCGCTTCGCGCGATCATGCTTTTTTTCTTTTAAATTTAGTTCATATTGATGAAAAGAAAATTCTTATACTACCAAAAGTACAAAAACATACAAATATTCTAAGGCATGCATACGAAAATACATAAAATCAAATGTAAAAGGAAATGCTGTAAAAGGAAAGATTAAACAGAAACAAATCCAAATAAATAAGATATAGTCTCATTTTTGTACTCTTACAACGAAAGAATAATCGATGAACAATCCTCTCAAATCTCAACTGGGGAGAAAAATTCTTATACTACCAAAAGTACAAAAACATACAAATATTCTAAGGCATGCATACGGAAATACATAAAAACAAATGCAAAAGGAAATGCTATAAAAGGAAAGGTTAAACAGAAAAACAAATCCAAATAAATAAAGTATAGTCTCATTTTGTACTCTTACTGACGAAAGAGTACTCGATGAACAATCCTCTCAAATCTCAAATGGGGAGGAGAAGTTAATGCTTATTTTACTAAAAAAAAAATTATGTAAGCAATTACGGGAAAGGGGATGTAAAACTTTTTTACTTCATACGTGGATAAAATTTTATGAATTCTTTATTATCCCAAAACTTATATCTTTTAGATCTTACCATTTGCTGTTATATCCATGAAGTGAAGAACTGCTCTGCACCAAGTGATCTTAATACTGTCAATTATCAACTATTGTACTGATTTTAACATACGAGAGGAATAAATGTTGATAGCTGTTACAAGGAGTGGCAAACGGGCTGGTCGGGTCGGATATGGTTCGGGTCGAAACGGATAATAAAAATGGGTAAATTATACGATCCTACTCATATTTAATACGGGTAATAAACGGGTTAACCGGCAAATAAAATGAGTAATTATATTATCCATTCATGACTTCATATTAGGCTCAAGCTCTAATATGAATTTGCTGCCCCTTGCAAGGGAAGAACATTACTGAAACAATTTTTCAATAATTGTATTATCAATATTTTACCCATTGATTACCCATTTGATTACTGATTTTTCTAATGGATAATGTGAGTAATTATCCATATTCGACCCCGTTTAAAAAAGTCAGTTATCCAACCTCTTTTTAGTGGGTTGGGTTGGATGGATAACTATTATTTTTAATCATCTTGCCAGGTATAACTATTACCCACAACTCCGCAATGTACCTCCTTTCCTCCCTAGTCCATAAAAAAGAAATAAACTACACATAAAATCACAAGGATAAATAATAAAAATACTACTCTCTTTCTATTATTCTGAAATTACAGATCTCATGAAGGTTAATATTAAAGGCTTTGCTCCAGCAGTTAGAAAGACTGGTTGTATGAGGCCAATGATGTCACCAATGATTAATGCATATAACAAATGTAAATTGAATGTATCTTTTTTCAGACTTTGGTCGCACACTTGCACTACTTCAAATATTGTAATTTTTGTCTCAAACTTGCCTGCACAACCGATGATATTAGTGTGACGAAGCAGAAAAAACTAGTGAATTAATTTTCTAGGTAATTTGACAAAAATCGTTTTGATAATGAATTTTGAACCTACTATTTTGAGGTATCAGCTCTTTATTCTCACTATTTTGATGGCTATTCTGCATCTAATCCTTCATCTCTTGTGAGTGTGGATCCTGGCTTTCACTGTCTCATGGTTTTGGTCTCAACTTTGCGATCTGCGGCAACAAAGATTTTTGGTTTTGGTCTCAACTTTGCGATCTGCGGCAACAAAGATTTTAATGTTATTGACTTGATAAGGCTGATAATTAAGCAATTTATTTAACTCATCACAGTTTGTGGTGATTTCCTGCATTAGTAAGGAAGTATTAGGAGTGTAATTCAAAAAAAAAAAAAAAAAAAACTTGAGCTTCTAAAGAAATATTTCGATGTAAACGTACAACAAATGGGTAAAAAGGAAAAAGAACCAAAAGATGAGGAAAACACATTCATATCTCCCACTTCACACCTCGGAACGCACCCTTCTTATAGAGATAAACGCGCTTTCATATCTTCTTAACCCGAAATGGCTGGGGAGAGGAAAGGTTCCTTTTTTTGAGGGTACTCCCGGGAACAGATCCAGTGGAGACGCTCGCTCGATTCGCAGATTGGTCCGACTCGTAATTCACTTCTGACCCCGTGTTCGATAGCCCGACCGTAATGATGTTAATTGTGGTTACATTCATAAGTAGCTTGGTCCATCTTTATTCCATTTCATATATGTCTTTTAGCATTTGAAATTATTGCTTTCTCATTCAAGGTAGAATCCCAAGACCATAAACTCTTCATTTTGTTGTCGTAAATGAGATCAGTGAAGAATAGGCATACCGCCATCAGTTTACGAAACAGTGGGTTAGATAATCATTTCATGAATCGGTACTTCCGTTACATGAAACGTTTGAAGTAATAATTATTACTTTAAATTTACATAGTAACAACGTTGTTTATCTAATAGTGACTTTTAGGATTTTAGTAGTCTGAACTGGTGCAATTATATAGAGAATTAATGAGGTCATTTTTGGACTTTTAAATATCACATTAAAATTAAATTAAAACAAACATAAAAAATAAAGGAGGGAAAGGCCAAAAAATGGAGGTAAAAGATAAATAGGAATTCTAGCCTAATAAATTGCCAAATCACCTCCTTATAGCCTTCAATTTTATTTATATATATATAGAGAGAGAGAGAGATTTATTGTATTATATTATATATAATACCTATAGTAAGTATATTTGGTTAATAGTTTCTTTCTTTTCAGTTCACTTTCTTTATAGTGTATATTATATATACATAGTATAATATATATTAAATTTTCTAAAATTGTGTGTGTGTGTGTGTATATATATATAATATTGTATAATATATATTATATAATTAAAATACAATATACATCACGTACATAATTTAAGTATTTCCTTCATGATAATTATGATAAATAAACATTAAACATTATAATCCTCAGTTATGCTTTATGCAGTAGGTAAATGTGAGCTCGATAATCACTAGATGTAACTCGGATTTATCCATGCAAGCTCATATCAAGCTCTGCCATGGCTAATGCTCAATGGTGCAGAATGAAGAAGA
>ML410038.1:0-25335 GCA_005239525.1 Nicotiana knightiana | reverse complement strand
GATATGATGGGATGCCCTCAGAGGCTGATGATATTATGAAACATATACCTATGCACGACATGAAATTCATACACATATGCATGATGCTAAAAGTGATTTATTATTTATAGAGTTATCCAGACATACAGGTTGAGTCAATTACTCTATATCTCTTCCATGTCTCTTATGTATTTATTTATGTGCCTTACATACTCGGTATATTATTCGTACTGACGTCCCTTTTGCCTGGGGACACTGCGTTTCATGCCCACAGGTCCTGATAGACAGGTCGAAAGCCCTCCAAGTAGGCTATCAGCTCAGCGGAAGATGGTGCGCTCCATTTGCTTCGGAGTTGCTCGTTGGTTAGTATGATTTAGACACGTATTGTTTGGTAAGGCGGGATTCTGTCCCGACCTTTATGATATTTATGTACTCTTAGAGGCTTGTAGACATATGTCGTGTATATAAAGGATTGTACGGCCTGGCCGGCCTATGTTTTGAGTTTATAAAGGATTATGTTGGCCTATTAGGCCCGTCTTTCATGTGTATGTAATGATGTAATAAGAAAGATACGTTACATTGGTACTCGGTTGGGTAAGGTACCGGGTGCCCGTCGCGGCCCATCGGTTTGGGTCGTGACAAAAGTGGTATCAGAGAAGTTCTGTCCTAGGGAGTCTACAAGTCGTGTCTAGTAGAGTCTTATTTATGGGTGTGTCGTGCACCACACATATAAGCAGGAGGCTACAGGACATTTAAGACTGTCACTCTTTCTTCTTACTCTAGATCGTGTGGTAGAGCTCACTTATAAGAATTCAAGTCCCGAACTTCTATTTTATTTCGTAATAAGACAATGTCTACGTTCAGAAAGATGATCGATAAGAGATATAGCTGTGGAAGTGTTGAATTAGAGGAACTCGACTTTGTATCATGCTTATGATGAGTAAGAATGAGGTCTTCAGCAGATCATGTGCTTACTGAAAGGTGCAAGCCTCTTGATAAGGAGCCTTAAGGCAAGAATGCCTATCCACCTTTATGATGAAAGAAAATGAGATATTAAGAAGATAAATGCAAGTTTCAACAAGAAAAGAAGCAAGATAAAGAATGATACGGGGCGTCCAGTTAACAAAGGTTAACAGTGTCTATAATTCAGGCAGAGGCACATAAGCTTTTTGAGTTATATTCCACAGTAACAGAGGTATATACAATTGGTCGCACCCATTCCGGATATGCCCTATGGGGGTTAATAGAAGTAGTATAAGAAGATATGATGGATGAATTGGTTGTGACAATTGACATTTCCGAAGGATATTGCAAATATGCCAATAGATTTTCTTGTGAGACACCCAGATGGTGTACCCTAGAATATTACGATTAGATGTGAATACTAGCATTCAGAAGATAGACACTGAAAGCCTGGATGGGATAAATATTACCTTAAGTGTGGCTCTCATCCCTAGTAGAGCGAGGATGTTGAGCAATCCAGAGAGCTATAGGATTGAGCAAAGGAAAGCTAAAAGTGAAAGAATGTCTTGTTAAAGTTTTCAGGATAAAGTGATAAACAGAAATATTAGCAGGGAAGTACGAAGAGGGATAATGAAGCATTATGAGTGATATGTGGTACATGGATGGCAACAGTAAAGTGTTACAAAGCCTATAGTCAAATGAAGAAAGAGACGAAAGGTGATGGTCCTTACGACAAACGAAAGAGTATAGGCCATAAGGTTATATCCTCATTTCGAGAAATAAGTTCGTAACTCCAACGCAAGTACCAGAGGGGAGAGTTAATCCCCAGAGTAACAGAAATCAGTATGGACTAGAAAATAAGATAAACTAAATATGAGTTAGAGACTGAATGATTGGGAAGTACTCGGCATCATGGGAATTTCAGATTTCGCTCCTGCGGTAATAGAAGGGACCACAGAAGAAGATTCACTATGAATAAAGAGAATAGTTATTCGGGGAGACGCTTCCCTAGAGAAAGCAATGTGAGCAAAGTTAAGCTTAAGAGACTGTATGTGCCAGTTACGCTAAGTGTCACCCTCGCGAGTAAGGGAATTTGTCATCCTTGGTACAGAATAATGCCGCAAGGCAAGTAAGGATCATTAATTTTGAGAAACGACGCCAAAGATGAAGAGGTAATATATATATATAGGCAGATCCGCATGGCTTCAGTTTTAGTACATCCCTAAAGAGGGGAATATGGAGTAATGTGGCATTAAGCCAGAATTAAGTGGTTCTAGTGACTACGGAATGGTAAAGGAAGAATGTAATAAATGAAAGAGGAATGAGATTGAACTTATCAAAATCTTATAGATACGCTACGATTTAAGAATATTGTGCAAGAAAGACGTCAAGGAAAGAGAGTAAAGGGTCATGCCCGAGCTGTTATTAATAAATAAGGAGCCAGTGCGAGACGTAAGTTAAAACAAAGGAAATAACCCAAGAAAGATTAGGAGGAATATTGATATGAGAATGGGCCAACGAGTAGTTAGTAATTGGCCAGGAAGATCCCAGTTATGGCTAAAGAGGAGGTTATAGACGAGTCATCGGATCGTGTAAGACAAATATAGTATAACCCAACATGGAGAATTCAGCCTCGAAGAATATCATTATAATACTTGAGATACGTTCAAACAAGAGTCGGGGTAGTTAAAGGTACCATATGAGTATTACGGGAATAAAAGAAAGTGTCGTTAAGAAGGCAGTCAAAATATCAGTTCAGAAACAACCATACGAGCATAAGGGCGTGGAGATAAGTGACTACGGATAAGTATAGGCAAGGAAGGACATCAGAACGTCTGTCGAGTATACGATGTAATAAGCTCACATCTTTACAAGAGTCAGAGGGTCTTCCCTAAGTACTACGATGAAAAACTAGCTGAGGAAATAAGAAAGAAGGCTTCAACCTAAGCACAACGACCTAAAGAGGAAATGGTCGTATAACAACAGTCTCAAAACAACATTGTATTCAAGATCATATGAGTTGTATGGAATTTCAATATATATGGGCACTAAGATAAGCTAAGTATGGACGCAACAAGGGGGTAAAAAGATCAGGAAAATTAATATCTTACGTAGAACGAAAGCTAAGATGGAACAAAAAAATTATTTGATCAATGATCCAGAGTTAGTACGTTATGGATACACTCAAGATTTTGGAGCATTATCCTGGCAGCATATTTGTTGACAATCATATGGCCATAGAAGACTCCGGTATAAGTTTAAAGAAAGAATTAATCCCAAGGCATAGATAAAGGATTGAATTGTTAGAAGATTATATCATGGATATTCCATAACGCCCATGAAAGGTTAAAGTAATAACTGATACCATGAGCCATAGATCGGAAGATAGCTTAAGCCTACGTAAAGGCTGATTAGAAGGAAGAGGAAACTAAAGAATTACACCACCTAAGTAAATTAGGAGTCTGATTATTGGACCTAGAAAAATTATAGAAGTTGTGCTGGAGAACATGACAGAATCACTCTTAATATCATATATTTAAGAGAAATAACACAACAATCATAATCAATAATGGCTCTAAAAGAAAGCCAGTTAGAAGAAGTACCAGCCTCATAAGAAGTCAGCACGAAGCTCCCGCCGGATTGAGTATATACTAGAGGTGTGAATATATTAATAAGAGCTTCAAGTTATGGACGTGAATTTGTAACGACCCGGCCGGTCGTTCCGTGAGATTACCCTATTTCCCCTATTTTTGCATTTGATATATATCGCTATCCTGTTTTTGATGTGTTGGGTTAGTTGGTTTGGGTCCAGAATGGTTATGGTGAGAATTTAGGCATTTAGCCTTTTAAAGTAGCCCCAATAGTTGAGAAAGTCAACTGAGAGTTGACTTATTGGTAAATGACCTCGGAATGCGGATTTTATGGCTCGGATAGCTTTGTTAGATGATTTGGGACATAAAAGTGTGTTCAGAATATTATTGTGATGTCCGGTGTAGAATTAGGCTTGAATTGGCGTAAGTTAGTTTTTGGCGATTTCTGGTCGGCAGTGGAAAATAGGCTATCAGAGTCGGAATGGAATTCTGGAAGTTGGAACAGATTTTTAATATCGTTTTGGATATGTCTGCAAAATTTCAGGTCAATCGGAGTTGTTTTGGATAGTTTCGGCATCGATGGTGGATTTTAGGAATTTCAAAGCTCATAGGCTTGAATTTGATGTAAATTTGGTGTTTTCGTGTTGTTTTTTATCTTTCGAAGTCTCTACTAAGTTGGAATAACTCTATGGGGTGTGTTGGTATGTTTGGTTGGGGCCCCGAGGGGCTCGGGATTGATTTCGGATGGTTGACGAGAAGTTTGGAGTGACTTTGGTAAATTTGTTGTTGCTGGTGTTTTTGCACCTGCAGAAAGGGAGCCGCAGGTGCGGTTCCGCAGGAGCGGACTGGGCTCCGCAGGTGCGAGATTTGGTTGAGTAGGGAGTGGTCTGGAAGTGCGAGGACATTGTCGCACCTGCAATGTCGCAGGCGCGGAAGGAGCATCGCACCTGCGAAGCCGCAGGTGCGGAGAAATGGTCGCAAGTGCGGGATTGGCCCGTTAAGTGAGTTTTCGCAGGCGCGCACCTGGGACCGCAGATGCGGGTCCGCAGGGGCGAAAATGACTGGGCGGAAACAATATAAAAGGGGTCCTCCATGAGAATTTCTTATTTTTCATCAATTTGCATGCGGGAGGAGTCCCCGCCATTCTGGTGGATCTTCTCATCAGAAGGGCCAGCCCTCGACTTCGGATCCAGTCACTTCACCACCTGCCCAGGCGGCCAGGGGTGGTGGTCAGTCAGCCAGAGGCCGCCCTAGAGGGGGAGGTCGAGCAGGGGGAGGTCAGGCTCGCATGTACGCATTTCCAGCCAGGACGGATGCTATGGCCTCAGATGCCGTGATCGCAGGTATTGTTTCAGTTTGTTGTCATGATACCTTGGCTTTATTTGAACCTGGTTCCACATATTCCTATGTTTTTTCATATTTTACCGGTTTTCTGGATATGCCCTGTGAGTCTCTAGTCACCATTGTTCATGTGTCGACTCCGGTGGGCGATACTGTTGCTGTCGACCGTGTGTATCGGTCATGTGTCGACTCCGGTGGGCGATACTGTTACTCAGCATGGTCGATATTGATGTGATATTGGGCATGGATTGGTTATCTTCGTGCCATGTTGTTCTTGATTGTCACGCTAAGACCGTGACCTTAGCTATGCCGGGGTGTCCGAGGGTTGAGTGGAGAGGTTCTTCCGAGTATATGCCTAGCAGGGTGATTTCTTACCTGAAGGCTTAGCGTATGGTTGAGAAAGGGTGTTTATCTTATTTGTCCTTTGTGAGGCATGTCGGTGGTGAGACTCCCGACATTGATTCAGTTCCTATGGTCTGTGACTTTGCAGATGTGTTTCCTGCAGACCTGCCAGGCATGCCACCTGACAGGGATATTGATTTTGGTATTGACCTGGTGCCAGGCACTCAGACTATTTCTATTCCACCATATCGTATGGCACCATCGGAGCTAAAGTAATTGAAGGATCAGCTTCAGGAGCTCCTGGATAAGGGGTTCATTCGGCCTAGTGTGTCACCTTGGGGTGCACCGGTGTTGTTCGTAAAGAAGAAGGATGGGTCCATGCGTATGTGTATTGACTATCGGCAGTTGAATAGGGTTACGGTGAAGAACCGGTATCCCTTGCCCCGCATTGATGATTTGTTTGACCAGCTTCAGGGAGCCAGAGTGTTTTCCAAGATTGATTTGAGGTCTGGGTATCATCAGTTGAGGATTCGGGATTCTGATATTCCGAAGACCGCTTTCAAGACCAGATATGGTCATTATGAGTTCTTGGTTATGTCATTTGGGCTAACCAATTCCCCAGTTGCGTTCATGCAATTGATGAACAATGTGTTTCAGCCTTATCTTGATTCCTTCGTCATTGGTTTCATTGATGACATCCTGGTTTATTCTCGTAGCCAGGAAGAGCATGCTCAGCATTTGAGAGTTGTGTTACAGAGGTTGAGGGAGGAGAAACTTTATGCGAAACCCTCCAAATGTGAGTTTTGGCTTGGTTCGGTAGCTTTCTTGGGGCACGTGGTGTCCAGTGAGGGGATTCAGCTTGATCCAAAGAAGATAGAGGTGGTGCAGAGTTGGCCCAGACCGTCCTCAGCTACAGAGATTAGGAGTTTCCTTGGTTTGGCAGGTTATTACCGCCGCTTTGTGGAGGGATTCTCTTCGATTGCTTCGCCTTTGACCAGATTGACCCAGAAGGGTGCTCTATTCAGATGGTCTGATGAGTGTGAGGAGAGCTTTCAGAAGCTCAAGTCAGCATTGACTACAGCTCCAGTACTAGTTTTGCCTGCTGGTTCGGGTTCTTACACAGTTTATTGTGATGCTTCTAGAGTTGGCTTGGGAGCGGTATTGATGCAGGACGGTAGGGTGATTGCCTACGCGTCCAGACAGTTGAAGGTGCACGAGAAGAATTATCCAGTGCACGATCTTGAGTTAGCTGCCATTGTTCATGCCTTGAAGATTTGGCGGCATTATTTGTATGGAGTGCAGTGTGAGATTTTCACTGATCATCGTAGTTTGCAGTATCTGCTGAGGCAGAAGGACTTGAATTTGCGTCAGAGGAGATGGTTAGAGCTCCTCAAGGATTATGACCTCACTATCTTATATCATCCGGGGAAGGCCAATGTAGTGGTCGATGCCTTGAGTCGCAGAGCAGAGAGTTTGGGGAGTTTAGCCTACCTTCCAGTAGCAGAGCAGCCATTAGCTCTTGATGTTCAGGCCTTAGCAGGTCATTTGGTGAGATTGGATCTATCAGAGCCCCCACGAGTGTTGGCTTGTGTAGCCTCCAGGTCTTCTCTTTACGATCAGATTAGAGCACGCGAGTATGATGATCCACATTTGATTGTTCTTTAGGACAGGGTCCGTCGCGGTGATGCCATGGATGTGTTTATTGGTGACGATGGGGTCATGAGGATGCAGTGCCGGATTTGCGTGTCCAATGTAGATGGGCTTCGATAATTGATTCTAGCAGAGGCTCATAGTTCACGGTAGTCCATCCATCCGGGTGCCGCGAAGATGTATCAGGATTTGAGGANAGCAGGTCAAGTACGAGCACCAGAGACCAGGTGGGTTGCTTCAGAGGTTTGATATTCCAGAGTGGAAGTGGGAGCGGATCACCATGGACTTCGTAGTTGGATTCCCACAGACTTCGAGGAGGTTTGATGTTATATGAATTATTGTGGATCGGCTGACCAAGTCCGTGCACTTCATTCCTGTTGGTACCACTTATTCTTCAGAAAGTTTAGCTGAGATTTATATCAGGGAGATTGTCAGATTGCATGGGGTTCCAGTTTCTATCATTTCCGACAGAGGCACTCAGTTCACATCTCAGTTTTGGAGAGCCGTGCAGAGAGAGTTGGGTACTCAGGTTGAGTTGAGCACAGCGTTTCATCCTCAGACCGACGGGCAATCGGAGTGCACCATCCAGATTTTGGAGGATATGTTGCATGCTTGTGTGATTGACTTTAGTGGTTCATGGGATCAGTTTCTGCCACTAGAGGAGTTTGCATATAATAACAGCTATCAGTCGAGTATCCAGATGGCCCCGTATGAGGCTTTATATGGTAGGATGTGCAGATCTCTGGTTGGTTGGTTCGAGCCGGGCGAGGCTAGGCTATTGGGCACAGACTTGGTTCAGGATGCTTTGAGTAAGGCAAAGTTGATTCAGGAGAGGCTTCGCACGGTGAAGTCTAGGAAGAAGAGTTATGCGGACCGGAAGGTCCGAGATGTGTCTTTCATGGTTGGGGATAAGGTGTTGCTGAAGGTGTCACCCATGAAGGGTGTTATGAGATTCGGGAAGAGAGGGAAGCTGAGTCCCAGGTTCATTGGGCCATTTGAGGTGCTTCAAAGGATTGGGGAGGTGGCTTATAGGCTTGCTATGCCTCCCGGTTTATCGAGTATTCATCCAGTATTCCATGTTTCGATGCTCTGGAAGTATGTTGGTGACCCTTCCCATGTTTTGGACTTCAGCACGGTTCAGCTCGAGGGTGATATGTCATATGAGGTAGAGCTAGTGGCTATTTTGGGTCGACAGGTCAGGAAGCTGAGCTCTAAGGATATAGTTTCAGTGATGGTTCAGTGGAGAGGGAATCCGGTGGAGGATGCCACCTGGGAGACTGAGCGGGAGACGCGGGACAGACATCCTCACTTATTCGAGACTCCAAGTATGTTTCTAGACCCGTTCGAGGACGAACGTTTGTTTAAGAGGGGGAGGATGTAACGAACCGGCCAGTCAATCCGTGAGATTACCCCATTTCCCCTATTTCTGCATTTGTTATATATCGCTATCCTGTTTTTGATGTGTTGGGTCAGTTGGTTTGGGTCCGGAATGGTTATGGTGAGAGTTTAGGCATTTAGCCTTTTAAAGTAGCCCAATAGTTGAGAAACTCAACTGACAGTTGACTTATTGGTAAACGACCTCGGCATGCGTATTTTATGGCTCGGCTAGCTTCTTTAGGTGATTTGGGACTTAGGAGTGTGTTCAGAATATTTTTGTCATGTTCGGTGTAGAATTAGGCTTGAATTGGCGAAATTTAGTTTTTGGCGATTACCGATCGGCAGTGGAAAATAGGCTATCAGAGTCAGAATGGAATTCCGGAAGTTGGAACAGGTTTATAATGTCGTTTTGAATATGTCTGCAAAATTTCAGGTCAATCGAAGTTGTTTTGGATAGTTTCGGCATCGATGGTGGATTTTAGGAATTTCAAAATTCATAGGCTTGAATTTGATGTAAATTTGGTGTTTTCGTGTTGTTTTTGGTGTTTCGAAGGCTCGACTAAGTTGGAATAATGCTATGGGGTGTTTTGGTATGTTTGGTTGGGGCCCCGAGGAGCTCGGGATTGATTTTGGATGGTTGACGGGAAGTTTGGAGTGACTTTGGTAAATTTGTTGTTGCTGGTGTTTTCGCACCTGCGGAAAGGGAGCCGCAGGTGCGGTTCCGCAGGAGCGGACTGGGTTCCGCAGGTGTGAGATTTGGCTGAGTAGGGAGTGGTCAGCAGGTGCGAGGACTTTGTCGCACCTGCGATGTCGCAAGCGCGGAAGGAGCATCGCATATGCTAAGCCGGAGGTGCGGAGAAATGGTCGCAGGCGCGGGATTGGCCCGTTAAGTGAGTTTTCGCAGGTGCGCACCTAGAACCGCAGGTGCGACTAATTGTTAGCAGGAGCAGAAATGACTGGGTGGAAACAGTATAAAAGGGGTCCTCCGCGAGAATTTCTTAATTTTCATCAATTTGCATACGGGAGGAGTCCATTGAAGGCGAGTTAGAGAGGGAAATTCAAGATTCTTCAGCAAAGGTAAGTTCTTTGGTTGCTAACATCGTTCCTATGCTATTTTGTTCGGATTAGGCTTGAAAATTTAAGGATTTGAGTAGGAAAAGGTTGGGAAGAAAGGGGTGGAGAATTGGAAATTCTTTTAAGGTTTTGGATAGTCAATTGTGATCCGATTTTGATGATTTTGGTATGAGTAGAATCGTGGGAGCACGAGGTTTCTAGTGATGTAAAAATTATCGAGTTCCGAGACGTGGGCCCGGGGCTCGGGTTTGGCTGAATTTCGAGATTTTTGTGTAATTTATAATTTTCGATTGGGTTGAGTTCCTTTTAAGTATATCGATGATGTTAAACTGGTTTTGACTAGATTCGGAGCAATCGGGAGCCAATTTGAGGGGCAAGTGCATTGCGGACTAGTGTCGTGGCCCGGTAGAGGTAAGTAATGGTTATAAATCTTGTCTACCTCTAAGTAATGGTTATAAATCTTGTCCTGAGGGTATGAAACTCTGGACTTCGTATTTCGTACTATTTTTAGAATACCGCACATGTCGGATGACGAGTATGTGGCGCGTATTGACTTTTGGATTGGACTAGGTCCTCTCCGCGGCAACTAATGAGTTATATTTTACTCAAAACCTTATGTTAATTATGTTCTAAAGAATTGTGTAATATTTGGGTTGTAAGCCATGTTTGGGGCCTAGTGCCGAGTGACGAGCGATTGGGAGGCATGAGTGATTGTGAGGTGCTGAGTGACTGTGAGGTACTGAGGGACTGATTCTGAGTAACTGTAAGGCATGCCCGAGGGGCTGATTATAATTCATGTTTTTCCCAAGGGGCTGTTTATGACTTTACTTCTTTCACACTGAGCTTATGAAATGTGTTTTGCCTGAGGGGCCTCTATATGATTCATTTCATTTTATACTAAACCTTTCGGTCGAAGTTGTTGAAAAATATACATTTTTAAAAGGGTTTTTCTGAAGTTGATTTTTAAGGCATGACGATTTCATGCATCTATGTTATACTATTGGAAAGTAAGGTTGTGCCACTTGTGATTGATGACATTGATTTTATATGCTCTTGCTGCTCAGACCTGATTTATTTTCATTACTACTGAGTTGGTGTACTCACATTACTCCCTGCACCTCTGTGTGCAGATTCAGGAGCAGATATCGAGCATTAGCCTTTATTCCGCAACGGAGCCAGATTTGCGTGATATAGAGGTAGTTGTTCAGCGTCCGCAACATCTCTATTTTTCCCTCCCTGTTGTGTCTAGATTTTATTCGGAGGTTTTATATTATGACTTATTCTTCTAGATGCTCATGACACGTTGGCTCCGGGTTTTGGGATTGGAAGTGTTGTATAATGTTGATCTACTTTATTCAGTAATTTCTGTATATTTATGAAATGCTCAGATTTTGGAAATGGGATTTTAAAAGAAATTGTGAATATGTGATATATTGGCTAGCCTAGTTCCACGATAGGCGCCATCACGGCCAGTTTAGGATTCGGGGTCGTGACAGAATTACACCTAGGTGGAAGGATGGTCACGAAAGAGATAGAAGATATGATGTGAGATTTTAAGGTAAGTAAGGTAAAGGTGAAAACCATACGAGATACACAAAGGCAGAAGATCGTGAATAGTCCATACTTTGGATAAAAGGCTATAAGCACATGGATCCAATAACCGAGAATGATAGCAGCATGTCTTCCAGCCTATGATTTCTAAGTACTGAGGGATCTAGTTAAGAGAATAGAGAAAAGTTGGAGATGATGTGATGTGTTGCTTGACGTTCCAGAATAACATAAGAAAATCTATGGTGCAAACAAGTTGAAGAAAAGTTTATAAATGGATATGTATAGGTCGCAAGCTAATGGTAGATTGTCAAAGTTTTAAGAAAACATAAGTAAGGATGAGGAAAGGCAAGTGAAAAATGACGAGAATGGATAAGTCTTTAGGATTAAGCCCATGAATACTAGAAGAGCAGACAGTTTATCTATGTTATACAAAGCTCACTATAGCCCTAATGAACTCAAAAGAGTCGAAGATTAATAGCATTTAGAAGGAATGAAATGCTGACCTGGGAATAAAATGAGGAGATAATTGTGACAGATAAAGGATGATGTTTGGGCCTACGTTTGAATAATGAATTGAAGAAAAAGAAGAAGAGAAGAAGAAAAGATTTCGCTGGCGGCACGAATTTAGGATATCCCCACAAGGTGAATCACATTGAGACACTATGAAATAATTATGGGAATCACTTCGGATATTCCTTGAAGTAACGTAAGCCCTAGCGGCAAAGTATTACGTAAAAAGTTTCAAATTATCAGTGATATATTGTAGATCAATATTAAGGTAAATCAACAATAGATGGACAAAAGTCACCAAGTATGAGATGATTGCACCGTCATTCTAAAGATGAGCAGTAACGAGGAAGCATTAAAGAACTTAAATTTACACATATGGAATAAGAAACGAGAGTAACCTGGGATTTGGTAACAGACCTCAGAAACGATAAATTATGGTAAGAGTTATGGCACTAAATTCATACGGATGGCTAAACTGACATATGCGATGAGATATAGAAATATTTGTGAATTCAACAAAGTACCGAGCGAAGAACTTCATTATACTCATATATGCCCAAAGGGACATCTTATCAAGCTCTACATATGAATCCTAGAGATTGGGCACACTTACAAGGTCAAAAATTGTACAGGCTGCATGATGAAAGGTAGTTTACGAGATTAGGAAGATTTCGACCACAGGTCATGATAAGAGCAAAAAGACTAAAAGGGGGAATACCCTAGACTTTGGATGTATTCACAGAGCAACTTCTTAAATGGCAAGAAGAGTATTAAGGTATTCATAAGAGCATCAGTCAACATTCGAGGACGAATGTTCCAAAGGGGGGGATGATGTTACGCCCCGCAATATTACGTCAATATTACGTCCTGCAGTATTAAGTTACGACAGTGTTTGTGTTGCACCCTGCAATATTATACGTTGAATTTGTCGTAAGGTAATTGACATCAGTCCGAGGAAAAGATTAGTTGGAGATTATAAGGATTATGCAATTTCAAACAAGTGATGAGTAAATTGATGAAGGTGAGAAGGGAAGCAAGTCATAAAAAATGAAATTTTCGTCAAAGTTTGGCATATTGGGATAAAATACGGGTCGAGCATTAATAACCGATATTTATGGACTAGTACAATACAAGGTACCATATGACCATGATTGTAAGTTATATAAAGCGTATTAAAAATGAGTAGTATTTTAAGTAATTTGAGATATTTATTAATTATGTAGATTGTTGGTTAATAGGGGATTAATTAGTTAAATAAGATAATACTAATTACTAAGTCTTTAAAGATAAGCAAGGAAAAAAGGGACGTGGCAGCAAGCCAGTTTCTTAATAGGGGACTCTTAGCCACTTTTAATTAGGTGGCATGAATCAAATAAGACTTGGAAAAGTAATAATTGGCGTGGCAGTATTTCAACTTCTTCCATTCATTTTAAAACTTAAGGAGCTAGTATGCATTTTATAGAGAAGGTTGTAATATCATTATAAGAACTGTATATTAGAGAACACAGTGGTACATTGGGCAAAGGAGTTGGAATGCATTTTGAGTCGTTTCTTTGTTAAACTGTATAAGGAGCTGTATATTATGAATTTGGGAATGAATTGTGATCCATCTACATCAAACGATGTTGGGAAGTGTGATCATAGGGGTTGTTTCTTTGTTAAGTATTTTGGAAACACTAATTCTTGTTTGTGCTAGTCGTTCCAGTTGAAGCCCTTTCTAGATTATTTGAACATATGTCTCGCCAGAATAAGCCTAAAAGCTTTTATGGTGAAATAGAGAAGGCTTTAGGTGAGATTGGTAGGCATGTAAAACAGGAGATGACATGTTCTTGTTTTTCAAAAGAAAATCAAGTTGCTGCTCAAAATCTTTCAAAACAAAAACATAATGTTTTTTTCGGCATCTCAATTTGAGCCTGCAAACCTTCTCAACTTCATTAGGTTACGCGCTTTGGATCTATGTAGCCCAGGTATGTTAAGGCTATCCCTTCTTTCTTTTGGCATGGTCCAAATTATACTGAAGAAATAAGCAAATACACAGTGTCTATAAATTACTCTATTCATAGAAGTAGTACGGGTGTCTATATTCTTGATTCCCCATGAGAATTATTATTATTTTTTGTTCATGGGTCTCAGAATAATACGCAGTTGGAAAAGTTTATCCGAAAGGAATATTGAGATTATTACGTATTTTTCATGCATTTCATACATGTGCATTGACCCATGACCAGATGGCGTTATATACGCGTATATATGTAAATATATGTATATGGGATATGTGAAAAGGTTACGGCGTTATATACGCACCACCACCTGATCAGCTGGTATATGATGATGATGTTGCCCACAGTGGCTGAAATATGATTCAATCTGCGTTATATACGTGTATATATGTATGTATATTCAAACAGCATTATATACGCGTATATATGTATGTATATGGGATATGGGAAAGGTTATGGCGTTATATATGCACCACCACCTGATCAGCTGGTATACGGTGATGATTTTGCCTACAGTGGCCGATATGATATGATGGGATGCCCTCAGAGGCTTATGATGTTATGAAACATATACTTATGCACGACATGACATTCATACGCATATGCATGATGCTAAAAGTGATTTATTATTTACAGAGTTATCCAGACATACAGGTTCAGTCAATTACTCTATATCTCTACCATGTCTTTTATGTATTTATTTATGTGCCTTACATACTCGATACATTATTCGTACTGACGTCCCTTTTGCCTGGGGACGCTGCGCTTCATGCCCGCAGGTCCTGATAGACAGGTCGAGAGCCCTCCAAGTAGTCTATCAGCTCAGTGGAAGATGTTGGTGCGGTCCATTTGCTTCGGAGTTGCTCGTTGAATGTATGATTTAGACACGTATTGTTTGGTAAGGCGGGACTCTGTCCCGACCTTTATAATATTTATGTACTCTTAGAGGCTTGTAGATATATGTCGTGTACATAAAGGATTGTACGGCCTGGACGGCCTATATTTTGAGTTTATAAAGGATTATGTTGGCCTATTAGGCCCGTATGTCATGTGTATATAATGATGTAATAAGAAAGATACGTTACATTAGTACTCGATTGGGTAAGGTACCGGGTGCCCGTCGCGGCCCATCGGTTTGGGTCGTGACACCCGAGAACCCGTCCAAACACACAGACAATTCATATAACCTAACATAGACTCGCTCGAGGTTTCAAATAACATAAAAAAACACCAAAACGACGAATCAAACCAAAAATTAAACTTATGAATTTTCAAATCTTCAAATATCGAAACTAGTGCTGAGACCTATCAATTCAACCCGGAATGACGCAAATTTTGTAGACGAGTCACAAATAACACAACGGACCTACAACCATTCCCGGAATTCCATTCCAAGACCTATATCAAAATTTCACCTATCGGCCGAAATCGTCGAAATTCTAACTTTCGTCAAATTACCTTAAATTACTCTACGGACCTCCAAAACCAATTCCGGACGCGCGCCTAAGTGCAAAATCAACATACGAAGCTGTTGGCATCACCCAAAACTCATTCCGAGGCCGTTTACTCAAAAGTCAAACCCCCTGTCAACTTCCATCACTTAAGCTTCAAAATGTTGAAATTTCTCTTCCAATTTGTCTCCGGATCATCCGGTAACTGAATCCAACCACGCACGCAGGTCGATATACACAATGTGAAACTGTTCAAGACTTTACGCCACCGAACAGAGCTTAAATTCTCAAAACGACCGATCGGGTCGTTACAAAAGTATTTGATTGGATAAGGTGTAATAAAGAATAAATGACTTTTGAAACTTGTTATTTAAGAATAAAATAAAAAAGTTAAAATTAAATTATTTATAAATTATTATAAATAAAATTTTATTTATGGTGAATGTCTATATTTTAGAGAGATCTTAGGGTTTGTTACTTGGTGGCTAAGTCACATTTTCCCTATAAATAGAGGGGTTCTATTTCATTGTAATTGATCTCAATAAATAAGAATTCTGCCTTTATACGTTTCTCTACAATACTCTTATTCTTCTTTTATTGTTTTATAACACGTTATCAGTACGAAGCTCTAACCAATTGAGTAGAAGCTTTGGGATTGAGCATAATGATTGTCAATTGTTCCATGAACTTCCTTCATGATTAAATTCTGGATTTAAGGTAAGTATTTTACTTTATTTTTTTGTTTTAAAATTTTGAAATTCTATAATTTTATTTTAAATGCAAGAAAAGACAATAAACTTTAATTATAACTCTTATAGAGTTTGCAAGAAATTATAACCACCCGAAATGGTAAAATTTATATGTCTTGCCATGATCAAATTCATGTATGATTGTGGGCAAAGAAGTGGAAACTCGTCCCATTGAATTTGCTTCATTCTCATTCCCTTAAGAGAATATGATAGCAATATATTATAAGTCTGAAAGAAGACAAAATTATTACCATGAACGTATCAACGGATGTGGACATGGCAATATACGAAATTATACTCGTCATCTTGTGATAATGAGAATAATAAGAATTCTCAAAATAATCTTTCACTCTTTGAAAGTAATATTTGTCATCGATTTGACATGAGATTTTGTAAAGCACATATAGATGATTATGGTCCATTCATGATGTGAATGTGACAACATCTGATTTATGAATGTATATTCATTCTTGGAAGAATATGAATATGCTAGTGGTAGTGAATATACCACACTCACCTCTAGAATGAGGTTTGAGGGGAAATAAGAAAATAATGTCATTATTATGAGATGAATGGTCATTGGTCACGTACCTATTGTACGCCAAAATATTTTGGCGATGTGATTATTAAAGGGCAGCAGTATTGCAAGGAATAAATCTTGTATAGAATTTTGACCATGACCATAATGGTATAACTTTCTCTTTAAAAGAGATATTCACCATATGGATGTTGATGAATATGTGGTAGTACCAAATTAATTGAGAGCTCTAAAAGAGCCAATTATTACTATTTTGGAGGAATACATTTGATTATCATGTCAAATAATTGTGTTGTGGTAAGTCTCAAAGAAACTTATTGAATTTCTAAAGTATTCGCGAAAGCAGTTGGTTATATTGAGACTATAAATAAAGGAAATAGTTAATATCTTCTATTACTACAACTTGTAGCGGGGTAATATGTATGTAAAAAGTTACCCGCTTTATTCTCCAGTTTGTCCTACACAAACAAAAGAAAGCCACAATAAAGTAGAAATTTATTGATATAAAAACCTATATCATAATAAACTTGGAGTTTATTCATAATTGCACATGTCATGGTGTAATCTTAAGGTTTATCAATATTGAAAATTTATCCAGTTGGCATAATTGATTTAGCCATATTAATTAAGTATGATGTGCAAAAATAAAAAAGAATTCACATGGGTAAATATTAAAAAATTAGAAAGTTCTTTACGAATTCTCTTATGTTGTTTGTTACCATTAATTAATAGACCAACTAAAATTGGGATTGAATCCCATGAATGTTGAAAATATAAAAGGTGAATATGGGAACATTCACTTGCCTTGTATACCACATAAGATGCATCTATGAGATGGTTACATGTGCGATTATTATTAACCCGCAACCTGGTGTTTGCGAGATAATTTGCTCAATAATTTAATTTAGAGCATAATTTCCAAATTTTCTATTCAAGATAGTTTATCTTGATAAGTTGGTTTATATCACAATTGATTTAGCAAAATGATTTATTGAGTGCCTCCACTTAATAGTTAAACTATTGCTTATGCGCATAGAGTTATTTATATCAGTTTGATATACATTATATACGAAAGTATATTACATTCTCCCCTCACAAGTGGTTCAGGGTAAGGAACCAAATATTCCATCTTATTATTATTATTATTATTATTATTTATGTGCGATGTATATTTTGATTAACACCATAATGCACAAAGGTGGGTTCCCAAAATTGAGGAAGAAAGTTAGTTTTTCTAACATGATGGGGAGACAAAATAAACAGTTGAGAAAAAAATATGTGAAATAAATTATCATTTGTACCTCTAGATCCTTGAAGATAATATTAACTTGAAGTTCATAAAAGGATAATTCATCTGCAATGCAAAGCATGCCAGACGCATTTGGTGACCCATAGAAAGTAACTATATTCTCATTGAAAATGCTCATATTAGAATACGTCCTAGAAAGACAAAGTCTATGGTACGCTTAAAACATATAGACAAATCGTTTCAAATAGAATTCTTGATAAAGAAGATGAGCAAATGATCAAAATGATCATAATAAGGAGGCAAGTGATCTAGAAGATCACATGACAGAACACTTCATAAAATCTCAGGTGAGGTTCAGGTACTTGAAAATATGAATGAAGAGATCTCTATATTATGTCTTTATGAAAAAAAAATGTATTGAAACCGATAAAAATTTTCGTTAATGATATTTATCATAGCGCTAAGTAAAGATGAGGATCTTAAGTCTGTCGAATACAAGCACAAATGTCACGGCCCAAAACCTATGGGTTGTGATGGTGTCGGACACAACTGTCAGGCAAGCCAACCCCTTAATCAATTGAATAACCTTTCTGCTTAACATTTTCGAAAGCATGCCCTTCTTACACTTCATAACCAAATAATTTGAATTTTCGTAAATCAAATACGGTAGGGTTTCAACTTACTATAACAAGAGGAATACCAACACATCCCCAGAACCCGATGACACAAGTACATGAGAAATTTCTAAGAATTTATACAATTATACAACTCTTGTCCGAGAAATAAATGGGACAAAGGGAATAGAGGTAAATTGTAAAGCTATAGAAAGACGGAAACTCTGTCAGCTGCGGAACGCCTCCGGATGAATGCAGCCCGAGTAAGTCTCCAGATCAATCATTGTAATATGAATGTACCTGTGCAACAAAATGCACATAAAGTATATCATGAGTACATATACATATATGTACCCAGTGAGTATCCCGCCCAATCTCGAAGAAGTAGTGACGAGAGGTCGACTCGATACTCACTAAGGTCCAATAATAGCAATATGACAGAATATGATGAAAGCAGTAGGCATGTGAAGACAGTTAAGCAGCGAATTACACATATAAAGCACTGAGTCTGAGTAATTTCTGAAAAATACGTAAATACCTACTCCCATTCCCTTTTTCCTCAAATATCAAAGTAAATGACGGTTTCCACTTCCTTTTCCTCAGATGTCCGACAAATCCATATCTTTAAAATAGTACCAAATGATTTTACGTACATAGGAGTAAGGAACTAAACAACAGGTGCATATCAAATAAGGTGATCCAGGTGATAACTGAAAATTAACACCAATGTATCTTATCCTCCTCTTAACAAATACCTGACTATCCCATTATAAGTGACTCAGAACTCAAGTGATCATACACATACCAGGACAAGACAACCGGCCGGAGTCATAAGGGTGGTCATAAGGATTGAGGTCACAGGCTAACCCATGATCGCGAATCATACCTGCGACTCGCGTGCTGACTCCATATAATAAGCTAACCCACGATCGCGCATCGTACCTGCGACTCATGTGCTGACTCGATAATAATAAGCTGACCCACGACCGCGCATCATACCTGCGACTCGTGTGCTGACTCGATAATAATAAGCTGACCCACGGCCGCGCATCATACCTGCGAATCGTGTGCTGACTCGATAACAAGTGCATATATATGTATAAGTACATATGTGTACCAACTAAACAGTGAACTCAACAGGACTGTGCCAATACCACGAATAATCGACTGTGATTTAAATCACAATGACTTACATTTCCATATCATTTCAACAGTACTATACAATTCATAACACAAACAAAATACAAGTAGGGCACATAGAGGCATGCTTGTGAATCCTAAGGCTACCCGACATACCAATATAGTCGCCTCGTACGGACTCTCGTCACTCGGTACGTACGTGGCGCCACCACATGAATACACAACAATAAGGAACCTATGGGGACATTTCCCTCTTACAAGATTGGACATGAAACTCACCTCGTGACCAAACCACCCCTCAGATCAAGGATGCGCCTGAATCTCCGAAATCTACCCTCGACGGCTCGCAACTAGCCAAATATAGTATAATTACATCAACTCATGATCAAGGAAGAAGAATTAACCTATTAACCCAAAATTCACCATTCTTGAAGAATTACCCAATTTCAACCCCGAGCCAGCATGCTCGAATATCGAGAATTATTGAAGGGGGTCGCTCACTCGTAGCCTAAGGATCAAGATTACGTAACTTTTATTGGAATGCATGGAAATCATTGAGTGATTTATCAAATTCTTAAGAACCCTAACTTTTACTATCCAATTCCTTGATTTTTGATGTTTTAGTAATTAATTCTAGTTGAATTCCATGTAAAAATTAGGAAAATAGAGAGGAATTACTCACCTTAGCACTATATAGGTCGTGGAGGGTGCTGCTCAAGCTTGAAGGCTCTCTAATGGAGTTTTGGATGAGAAAGAATGAAGAAAACCCGTGTTTACACACTTAAATATGTTTTCCTACAGGGGTTTCCGCACCTGCGACCCAGGGACCGCACCTGCGGTCCCGCACCGGCGAGAAAAGAATCGCACATGCGAAAAATGGCGAGGGGGCTGGGGATCGGACCTGCGGAGGGGTTTCCGCACCAGCGGACCCGCTCCTGCGGAAATTGTTCCGCACCTGCGAAGGTAGGGAGACCCCTGGGTTTTTGCACCTGCGAGGCTGGGACCGCCGGAGCGGTCCCGCACCTGCGGCTGGGCAACCGCACCTGCGGTCACACCAGCAACAGCTACACCAGCAGTTGTTTTAGCTGGTTTTTGGCCTCGTGTGATGTCCGGGAGGCACCTGGGCCCACTCGAGCCCCCGTACCAATATACTAACAAGTCCCAAACCATAATATGGACTCGCTTGAGCCTACGGAATACTCACAACATCGCTAAAACTCAAAATCACATCCCAAAACCCCTGAATTCCTAACTTAGGACTTTCAAATTCTAGATTTCTATAACGAAGCGACGAACTGACCTATACAACTCGGAACGACTTCAAATTTTGCGGAAAAGTCATATTCAACATTACAGACCTGCTCCAACTTTCGGAATCACATTCCGACCTCGATATCAAAACTCCCACTTCCGACCGGATTTCCCAAAAACCTTCAAATTTCTATCTTTAGCCAAATGACTTCAAACTGACCTCCGGACATCCGAATTCACTTCTGATCGCACTCCCAACTCCAGAATCACCATACGGGGCTATTCCCAGACTCGGAATCCCAAACGGGCATCAACCTCACTGATATTCACTTCAAGCCCAATTTCATGAAAGCCTTCTAAAATGCTAACTTCCACAATATACGCTGGAACACTCCTGGGTTATCCAAAACTCGATCCGGACACACATCCAATTCCAAAATCATCATACGAACCTGCCGGAACCTTCAAATCCTGATTCGGAGATCGTTTACTCAAAATTCCAATTTTAGTTGATTTCACCAACTCCAGGCTTCTGTAATGAGAATTTTCTTTCCAAACCAACTCTAAACTTTCTGAAATTCAATTCCGACCACGCCCACGGGTCATAATACCTTAAATGAAGCTGTTCACGGCCTCAAACCGCTGAACGACGTGCTAGATCACGAAACGATCGGTCGGGTCGTTACATTCTCCCCCACTTAAACCCACGTTCGACCTCGAACATGCTAAGAACTGCTCTAGAGCTTCCTGAAATCACTGTTTAACATCTCGAGAACCTGCCCGTGCTGCCACAACCTAGTTGAACACATAAGCTTGATAAAATTTGAAGATTTCTTCTTTATCCATATAATGAGCTCAGAATTCATTCAAACACTAAAATTTCTCTAGCCAGGCCTAGTTTCAATATATATATAAGCACTGCACCAACTAGCACATGATATACCCGATCATAACTCCATGCCCTTGCCAAATCGGCACCATGCACCGCACAACTCATCATCTGACCACAATGACGCTCCCTGAACCTTAATAGCCAAAATTCCACGAATCTGATGCTCCCAATGCACCTCATAACAAATATACATACACCCTGCTATAATGCTGACGATACCACCACAACGGAGGAAATGTGCAGAAATTCATACTCAACTGTAGAGTTAACAAGTCCTTGAATACTTCATCTTTACTAGAATCATCATTTTAGTATGAACCTGAATAATGGTATTCGTTCTTTAATATACACTTCACATAACCTCATCGCACTGGTCCCTGATCCGAAAATCTTGTCTCACGCAGTATGATCTGCTCAGACAACAAACCACCCCAACATGACCAACAGCCTCACATGATACCACATCGCGCCAATAGGCCATAACTCAAACCTAATAATAAGAAACGACTTAGGACGGAACTATTCAGATCTCGCAATTAATATGAGTTCTTATAAGAAAATAGGAATTAAAACATAAGAAAATAAATATAGGAACCTTAATCATCATCACACTGTTGCGGCGTGCAAACTGATCCAATTAACATACCTGTGGCGGCGTGCCACCCGATCCCAAACAACATCACCGTGGGGGCGTGCCACCCGATCCAAATAACATAAAACTCACGTAAGGAAATAAATACAGAGTTGATTCCCTCACTATTACAAATTACTGAATATTTATGACAAGCACGCTAAGTGCATAATACCATCCTGGGGAGACTGATAGAGCCGTATGCAACATAACTCAAGTACAACTGAGGTGCGATATATATGTACACTCTGGATCTCAAGAGCTATCCTTCTCACATAACATCCCCACTACGCGGGACCTCAACACATAAGAAATTGTCAAGCCGTTTCACAACTCGCACGGCACAATCACAATAACAAATGAATTTGACAAGGACGGAACAACAACCGCTGTTCTAATATCTACCCATGAAAAGCGCTCTATTGAAAGGAACATGCCTGGCTCATACGGATCCCATAATCATATTTAAATCCATCCACAAACATCGAGCTACCTTACTCGCACCAACTAAGCAATAGCTTTTACCTAGGTCTATATTAACCCACCTTCTCTCATAATACACGAGAACAACCATCATCACCGGGACTAACACCCCATAATCCGAATCCATAATCAACTGAACCGAACGCCCTCCTGGCATAAATTCTCAATTAAGCAATATTGCACTTCTTCATACTCGGTCCAAATCTAAAATCCATCAAGTGACTACATATCACACTTATAAAAGCTTTTCGCGGTCATGCTTCCATGACCTTCCACACAAGGCAACAAGTTTTCACATCCATAAAACCAGCCGCACTAAGGCCGCAAAACACATCAAGATTCCATGACTAGGGTACTGACCCTCTTCCACCGAATATCAATCTCAGGTGACACTGAAGATAATACCAACTTACACTGAACTTTCAAATCACTTTGTCTTGATATTCCAAGCTCATGACATCCTTATAAACATCGGACCTGAATATCGATTCTTATTCCCAGTTACATACTGCTTACCTCACCTAACATGCCAATACGAGGTAGTGCAAGAATTTCCATCATAACTGCTGAACCACTAATACGGTGAACACTTCATCATATAGAACCCTTTTACTTAACTCAATTCAGGAGTACCACCTCAACACACGAGTGAATTCCCACATAAAAATCCATTACGACAGCCGACAAGCCCCGCACACACCGGCATAAACCACATGCATAACTAAATCACATCAAAGGAACCAATCATTGCCGCAAATATGCCATTTCAACCATGGCTAATCAATCTATCTTCTTTTAATCATCTTCAATTGCCTCAGGAATAATAAAAACTTCCTTCAACCCATAGCAAACTCAACCCTCACTCATCCCGAGTGACCTTGATTCACGAGACTACGCCGCCCAAATCCCGCAACCCATCTCATACCCTTCTGATAATTCTTTTCTTCAATCCGGAGTCCATTTCTCTCTCTCCTCCAATATCATCTTGTGTACTGAAACATATCATAGAACATTCCAACCGTCCTCATTTCTCTCAGAGATTACTCTGCAAAAGCTCGATTCTCGATTATACTACTGCCTGAAATCCTTAATCGCCGCATTCTTTAACTTTTGAACTCATTAGGACCGCTATTGAGAGTCACCCACTCTGACTGGCCCCGAATACAATCAACCCCCAAGGCTCTCCTAGCACAGGAACACCTTTTTCAATGAAATACGGGACTGAGTGACTATCCTTACAACTCGCCCATGCCTTAAGCAAAATGTGAATCTTCCAAAGCCTAACCCTGACCTGACAGGACCAACTTTTGCACATGCTATGCACAATTACCATTTTACTCCTCTTTCCTTAGCTGAAATAACTTGCCTACACGCCGACAATTCACAACCCTATGAGAAGACAAACCTACAGCCCTACTGCAGATGGTGGGACTCCCCCGCTTAGCCCAAAGCCACTCCTAGCACCACTCCTATCTTCCAAATTCTCTTGCTAGCACTCCCTAAATACTCGAATTCCCTAGTATCATTCACACATTCTATCTCCTACCAACTAGCCACTAGGAACCCTCACAGAACCTGCCAACCCCACCATTGCTAACCTATCTCCAAAAGACAACCCACCTGTAGAAATCACATGTTGATACCTCCCAGCGACGCTGAAATGCACGCTCTCTACGACCTCAATACCCCATCCTACGCGCTGCTTCATTCAAGGATCATTCCTTGCAAACCACGTTCCTCAATACTTCCTCTCAATACTCTGACCCCACGCAATCGAAGAAACCATAGCACCGACAAACCTAACACATTCCATTCGATCAATGACAATGACTACATGTCACAGGCGCACACCCCATCTCGCTTGAAGACACCAAGTCTTTCTACTTTATCAATCCCAACCGAGCCATTCATACTTCAAATGCCTTCCATCTGCCGGAACAAACGCACTGAAATCTCGAAATCATACCCTAAGAAGACCTCCCTTCAAACCATTCATCTTCCCCAACATACGGACAAACGTTCTATCATCATATCGACATTGCAATACAATCAATTGCAACCATCATCACTACCCGAGCACGGCCTTAAGGCTCCCAGAAACACAGCTACTGAGCTGAAACAACATATTACCCTTTCACAGAGCCATAAGAACAACCACGACCATTTACACATGGAAGCATATCGAATAACATTCGTAGCACCATTCCCATTCCTCAAACTCCTGATCCATAGCAAGCGCTTCGTGACGCGTAAGATTGAGTAGGAATGAAAATAGGCATAACCCTCAAAGGAATCAACTCGCACGACGAAGAATAAAGAAGGGAAGTACTCCTAACAGCCATGTAGCCTCTCAAAGATAAGTACAGACGTCTCCATACCGATCCGCAAGACTCTACTAGACTTGCTCATGAATCGTGAGACCTATGGGAACCTAGCGCTCTGATACCATGTTGTCACGACCCAAAACCTATGGGTTGTGATGGCGCCGGACACCACTGTCAGGCAAGCCAACCCCTTAATCAATTGAAATACCTTTCTGCTTAACATTTTCGAAATCATGCCCTTCTTACAATTCATAACCAAATAATTTGAATTTTCGTAAATCAAATACGGTAGGGTTTCAACTTACTATAACTAGAGAAATACCAACACATCCCCAAAACCTGGTGAAACACGTACATGAGCAATTTCTAAGAATTTATACAATTATACAACTCTTGTCTGAGAAATAAATGGGACAAAGGCAATAGAGGTACAATGTAAAGCTATAGAAAGACGGAGACTCTGTCAGCTGCGGAATGCCTCCGGATGAATGCAGCCCAAGTAACTCTCCAGATCAATCACTGTACTATGAATGTACATGTGAAACAAAATGCACAGAAAGTATATCATGAGTACATATATGTTGGTTGATTTCCCAATGCACACGCAAGTGTACGTGGTCGACAAGTAATATAGG